>BDUI01004180.1:59481-69640 GCA_002335545.1 Apodemus speciosus
CAGCAGAAGATGAATTTGAAGTTCGGAGGTTGACATGAAGAAAATGGTCTGTGTGGTGGATGTATTCATAGTTATTTATATAAAGGCATGAACTTCTCAAGGGAAACCTCATTCCCAAATACTTGCACAATATTGAAGGTTACTATGCAAGTCTTCAAGGGAGGAAAGTAACTGATAGTACTCCCCAGCTGTTATGCCTATGCACCACAACAACCAGCATGGTACAATAATCCTAAGGATGCAATTGTGTCACTGATTCCTTGGCAGTAGCCAAAAGCTGTCAATTTGTACTTGAGACCCTTCAAAGGGAGGGGATTCATGCCTTATTGAGTAGATGACTAGAAACCTACTCATCCACCAAGGCTAGTTTGATCATGGATCTAAAAGAACCTTCCACAGCCATTTTATTAAACCAGCAGAACTCCTAACTGCATTCAAAATACTTGCACTCATACCTACAGATACRTATAGCTCTCAGTATTCATCGAAGAAACTTCTACTTTCAAAAAACAGAGACCATTACAGAATACCACAACCTGTTAAAATGGAGAGAATAATTAGTCCTAGAGTGTCCAGTGCCAATGAACACTACAACACAAATTCTGGGCATAAAGCTCTGGGAACACTGTGAAAGAAGTGGAAAGATTGTAAGAGCCATTGGATCAGAACGTCTACTGTGAGGTTGTTTCCCCAATAAATTACAGGGACATTTCACCCATGATATCTCAATAATTTGACTGCCTAAACAAGACTTGAACAAGTGCAATAAACATTCTAATGTGGTTTGAGGAAATCTCATAAGTCCCTAACCCTAGAAAAAGAGCTCCATGTAATTAAGGAATGTGGAGAGTGGTATAAATAGGATTGCCCAAGAATGAGTTCCTTAATTGTTTAGCTAAGTAGTGAGCCCTAAAATAATATTCATACAAATAACATTAAATGGGCTGAGAAGGTTGTTTTATATATTTATACACAGATACAAATATAACAATAATAATTACTAAAAAAGAGTTCATTAATTTGAAAGTGAGTAAGGGGATTTTATGTGGAAGAGTTGGAGGAAGAAAGGGGAAGAGGAAAATGATGTAAATATTTTTAATTTAAAACTAAATAAAATAACTGAATAAAATACTAAAGTAAACCAAAACAAGTCTGTCTCAGTGTAAATGACTATAAATATCAAGAAAACACAATAGTGTCAAAATAGGGCTACCTACATACCATTAGTTCATTTTTATTTAGACACAAAGCATAATCTTTCAAACACACTTCCYTGAAACATGCAGACATCTTTCTACAAACAAAACTACCCACAATCCATACCCTGTATCATATAAAAATAGGATAAAAATTGTACTGCAGCTGTGACCTAAATATAAAGGATAAAACCATAAAAATAACCTATAAGAACTGCCTAAGTATGTGTTAAGAACAGATATAGTTATAACATACAGCAATCAATAAATGAAAATGATAAATGCTCTTCAAATATATGACCAAGATAAAGCTCAAACAAGTAGACTCAGAGAAAAGATTTATTTGCAAAAGTATTTAAAATCATAAGTGAGAACAAAAGAAGAATATTCCCAAAGCAGATATCTGATGGAAAAATGTTACAAAAGCACAAAACACAATGAAGTGAATTAAGAATAAGACAAATTTTGAGTTGTACAAATAAGTTAAGCATACAATCACCAAAGCAGATAAAAAGATACAATGAAAAATTGAAGCGATAATCCACATTATATATTTAGCCAAGCACATCCTTAGTGGTTATGGAAAAAGTAAAACACCCTCAATACGAATCCCTGTATTATCATCCTGTTTAAATTTTCTTTTCTCAGTGTAGGTACTACTGATGTTTTGCACAAGACAATTTTATATCTGTATGGAGAATGAGAGACTGTGTTATGTTTTGGGTGCACAGTCTTACAAATAACCTCTAGATTCTAGTACCATCGAGTGCAACTTTCTTAGGTGTCAGCTGTGGGTAAAATGGTGGCCTGAGTGCCAGGGCTCGTGCCAGGCAGGCATAGGCTATGTGAAGGTGCAGGACCCCTCTCAGATGATGGGAGAGTGCAGTCTGAAGTTCTCAGGGAATGCCAAAGTTGGCTCAGGGGTCCCTGGACCTGCACAAAGGCTGTGAACATCAGGTTCTCAGACTCTTGGGCACCCCAGATGCTGCTGGATGCTGTGGAATACCTGAGAATGGAGTGGGGCCCCTTGGGCTGTATATAACCTGGGGCTGAAGGGGAGATAAGGGGAGCAAGCTCCAGCCGGGTCCCTCTGGTAAGAGAGAATCTTTGGCTTGCTCTGTGGGCAGCTTAGCTTGGTGGAAGCCATTGCTGGGAAAGCTGAGAGGCCTTCTGCAAGAGATTAGCAGCTGGGTCTTTAGAAAAAGACCTGTTCCATTGCTCCTCACGGTGGATCCCAGTGAAAAGAGACAGTCCATAGTTTTAAGGTATTTGTTGTCATGGTAGAGAGTGGTGATGAGAAAACTGTACTCCACTTTCTCGGGGTGGGCCTTAGGTTAAGTACCTTTTGCAGGGAGGAGTGTCTGGGAAGGAGAAATTAATTGGCTAAACTCTTCAGAAGCCTGTGGCCACATTTCTACATGTGGAGGGGCATTGCCCTTAAGTGACTGGTGGGCGCAGACCTATGGAGTGGAGAGCTGTGACCTCATGTCCAGAGCCTGGTGTCTAAGAGCATGGCAAAAAGCCTACTATGCCTTGCAGGATTATCCCCTGCAGGGTCACCAGGATTTTAAATCTAGCACAACCAGAAACCAGGCTGTCTTTCAAGGTCCCACAGTCAGCATACATTTTTTTGGAGGGCAATGTTCTCTRATTTCAGAGGCAGTAATTTAAGTTAATATGCTGCATGGTCTCATTTTTGCTCTAAGCCTTTGTCCCCTCCTCCACAAGGCTACCCAAATTTTTATTCAACAAACCAAATTGAATTATAGTCATTTGTGTGATAAAAACATGTTTCTAAGCTATCTTTTATTAAAAACAGCTATACAATTTGTTTTTTAGTTATATAGTAGGATTTTAATCTCAATTGTCAGCATGATGGCATCTGGAGTCAACTTAAAGATGGCTTTCTGGGCATGCCTATGGGGTACATTATCTTACATAATCTGCAATAAGATCTTTCCACTGTGGATGGCATCATTCCCTATGCTAAGACCCTGGATTGCATTAAAAGAGGAAAGTTGGAATAACTAAACATTCATTGCACTCCTCTTCCTAATTATAGATGCAATATGGTCAGCTCCTCAAGCATTTAGAACCTTGATTTCTCTGCCATGAGAATCATATCTGGAAATATGAGCAAAAATAAACCAGTACATATGTATGGCTATAAGTGCACTGCTTAAAGGCACTGAGATAAGTGTAAATAAATAGGATCTGTTAGCCACTGTGATGTCATGAAGAAACACAATTATCACAAAAGAGGAATAATTTGTAATAGTAATAGTGGACTCATATTGGACCCTATTTGGCCTTGGGTTGGGCCTTAAGGACAAGGCTGAGCCTGGCTGAAATTTTGAGACCTGTCAATCTCTTCTGCTTGAGAGCGATTTAGCATGACCTACCGACCTGAATGAGACTGCCTCTGCATAGCTACCGCTGATGTGTAAATTTCTTATAGGCCCYGTGGGATCACCCTACACCCCTCGTCATCTCATACCACCCCATATGTCATCTTACCCGTACTCCTATCCCCACCTCYTTCTGCTGTCTATATAAATAAATTGCTGCCACATTAAGGTGAGGTCCTGCTTCAACAAGACTCCCAGCTCAGAGTGTTTCTTTTGGGCCCTCTATACTTGCCACCCAGCTCAGCCTCTGAAAGACCTGGCTAGACCAGGTTCTTTCCTCTTGCCTGGACCTGCCTGCAAAGAACCAACAAACTCATTCTTAGGCTGTCTGATGTCAGGTTAGTTATTCATTTAAAGTTTATTTAAGGTCAGATTTCCATGTTTAGACAAACACAAGGTCAGATTCCAATGTTTACACAAATAAAAGGTTCAGCTCTACAGACACTGACAATCTCAAAACATCTAGTTCTAAAGGGAAAAGTAGAAAAATTAAAATATATTAAAAGGAGGAAAATTTTGTGCTCAGGAAAGAAGAGAGCTGGTTTAAAAGTACACTGGATGAAAATTTATGGAACATTTTAGAATGTCTTATATGCAAAGAAATGACACGATGGTAATTGCAGTATAATTATTTCTGTTGAATTTTCATCATTAATAAAAGGAAAAGAAACAAGCACAGCTGACTTCAAAGATTTATTATAAAGACTTTATAAGTCACAAGGATACACTGACATCAATTCATGGAAAGCAACTTCTAAAAGGAAATACTGAACATTTTTCTTTTCAATTAAAGAGATGAATAATATAAAGTTAAAATAAATGTGAAAATTACATTTAACTCCAAGTTTGAAAGAGGAAATAATGTAGGCTTAGCCCAAGTATATAGTTTGGCAGAGTTCAAATTTTAGTGATATCTGGTCATGTACAAATATTTTATGCATCTGAGAGTTCAACTGTCCAAGAGTCAAAACAARTATTCGTCAGGAAACTTAAAAGTCTGCATTATGGGRCTCCCTCTTACTACATTTAGGTCATCAAGGGGCAGTCTTGAAGAAACACAAAAAATCGGGTAATATGTTAACCAGCTGTGAGAAAAGAGAGAACATTTTAGGTCATTCACATCTCAGAAAAAATTATTCATGATTTCTTTAAAATTAAAAGATAGGATTTAACTTTGCAATCTAAGTTATAGTGTATATAAGTTAAATTCTTAGCACATACAAATGGTATTATTTCTGTGTCTGACAATACACATAGGACAGTACATTCATAGGTAGCTGTAACATGGTTATTGAAAATTATCAGTGAAAGAAATATAATGCATATGTTTGAGGAATTAATTTTTGAAAAACATTATGAGGCTTTATGGAAAATACTATAGATAATATGCTACTTCGGGGGATAATAGTCTAGGAGCTAGTAATATCATACTTAAATACAAGTATAGGAAAGATTATAAGAACCAAATGAAAAGAATAAGAGAAAACCAGATGACTTGTCTACCAATCATTTCTATCTGCTTCAGCTAAAGAGAACAACTAGGTTGCAGTGGTCCTACAGGATTACATTTGCATTTCTTATCCTTTGTTATCCTCTTTCCACCCTCCAACTTCAGCTTGCATTTGCATTGGTGAAACCAAGCTGGAAGCTAGAGACTCCTAGTTTAACTCACACAGCTACTTGGTTTGCTATCAGGAACTATGGTAACATAAAGAAAACAATAGTGTGGACCTTGAAGAACAAGTGGAGAACTGTTATACATTGAATATGACATCAAAACTTCTGTAATTAAATTTGTTTTTCTCATATTTCTCATATTTTCTGTAAGTTCTTAGACATTTTGACAGCTTTCATCTAAAAYAAACTGTCAATTTAGTTTCATGTTGCTTGCTTTATTAAGTTATTGTTTTTAATTATCCTTTTAAATTTTCAGATAGGTATACATTTTATTTATATCCTCACCCCACGTCCTACCTCCAACTTTCCCAAGGACAACCATAACATCTTTCTCATAACTTCATGCCTGGTTTTTATATTTATTTATTGGTATTTAATTTTTCACTACACAGTTGTTTACAAAATTAACCCACTGAGTTCTGTTTATGCTACCCATATGTTAGTGAGCATTGGTTTATCCACTGGGGCATACAGGATACACCAGAGTTCACACTCTTAAGGAAAAGTGACTCTTCTTTACCCAGCATCCATCAACTGACAATAGTTCCTCAGCTAGGGGTGGTCACTCAGCATCCACTTCAACCTCCATTCAGAAAGATTACATGGCTTGATTTTGCACAGGTCTTATGAAGATAACCACAATGGCAGTGAGTCCATATGAGTTACATCCATGTCCATGCAAAAGACACAATTTCAAAACACTCTACCTGGYCTTTGACTCTCATGTTCTTTCTATTCCCTTTACCTTAATGTTCTTGAGCCATCACAGGAGGAGATTGATGTAAGTGTATCATCAATGGCTCCAAAGACATCATACTTATTTTCAATACTTTGAATAGTAGTGTCTTTCTTAAGCTTCTCTGGTTGAGGGCAGCAAAAATCTATAGATGTAAACATAAATGTTTAGAAAGCAGTATGACAGCATGAACATTAAAAAAAAACTAGCAATAGCTTCATCTCTAAGGTTTATAATTTTCTTAGAATTATCATTTCATTATTGAAGTCTAATTTCATTGAATACAAAATAATTTTTGTATAATTTATAAGAATATATAAATGAAGATATCACTAAACACTATACATCCTTACTGTTTATTTACTTATAGCTTTATTTTTCTTGCTTTCAAGTTATACAATTTGATGACTAAATTATAACTAGACTATCACTTCTTAAGGTGCAGGTTATTTGTAATATTGACCCACCTTAAAATTCAGTTAATAATCAGCATATGATACACATTACACAGCCAYACTATACATCATCATCATCATCATCATCATCATCATCATCATCATCTAAAATGCAACAAATGCATATGATTCAATAGTGTAAATGGTGTATATTGTTTATTTTAAAGGCTAACTGACAAGGTAATAACAGAAAATATTGGCCCATCACTGCTAAGAATAAGGAATTTAATTTGGTAAAAAAATGATYGAATTAAGCCAAAACGATATTAATATAAGTCACAGACATTTTTCTTGATAAATCTTAAAACTAAATGAATAGAAAAGCCTGCTTCTTCTCTGGTTATTTTCTCCCAGTTAAGGCACTTTGAAAAACAAGCAAGTAAAGTTCTTTCACTTTGTTTACATTGTGTATGCTTATTATTCAATGGTAGAGGGGTATAATTCACTTTTCAGTCTAGGAGAAGGAATCACAGCTGGTTGTCAATTGTCAAAATTTATGTAGTTTTCACGACACTGAAAAACAAATCCAAACTAAGTTTGGCATATAGTCTGTAAATACTCTGAACCCTCTAAAGTGTTTATGAAACAGCAAACAGAATAAATAGCCTAATTATTAGTAYTGGTTTTGAATCGAAAACAAAGCCTTAGAGTAAACCTGGTGATTTCATAACATGATCAGTTATCACAGATGTGCCACTTTTACTACAATTAGATGGCCATTACTGAATAGAGATATACTTACCTTACTACTATGACCTTTTCTTCTAGAATTTCTTACACAGACCCATAAAGGGAACTTATCCACTGACCTTGATCAGCAGCCAGGCTTGCTGTGTTTGAAATGTAATAAAAGATGGGAGAAATTTGACATTGCATCATTGTTAAAATTATGGGCAAATATTTCTTTAAATAAAATTGGTCAAAGTATTTATTATGAAACAATGAAATGATAAAAGAATTTAGCATAAAAGTATAGATATACAGCAACTTAAAAGAAAGTTATTGAAAGATGACAGAAAATAAAATTGTTTATTGCATTTTTAAACTTACAATGTATTTTATTGTGGAAAAGTTAAAATGCAAGGAGCATAGATTTTAGTTATTGTCTTTATCTTGTTCCCATCCTTTCTTTCCATGCTAACTCCTTTCTTTCAGAGTGCCCCTGTGTCTTAGAAGTATAACATGCAGTTGATTTTTTGTTATAGGTGTGCATGGATAAGAACATTCCTTGACTCTCAGAGGAGACTTTGAACTTGACATTTTGTATAGTTGTAATTATTAATATTATAGGATTCATTGTAATGGACTAGAAGTAATTTGCAATTTTCAGTTAAATATGAATATTTTGGATAGTCTGAAATAGAGTTTAGTAGTTTAAGATTCATTTAAGTGTTGAGTTGACAAGGGATGGACTACTGGGGATTAGCTTATCTTGAACTTGATTTAATTGAAAGGCACTTAGGAGAATAACAAAACAAACCCTGTGGTCATAGGCTAGCACATTTCCAGACAAGGTTCAGATCATGTCTGAATGAGGTCATACAATCAAATAGTCTGGGAGACCAGATGGAATAAAAGAAGGAAGAAAGAAATCTTGCCCAAACTTTCTCTCTGCAACCTGGACACCAAGGCATGAGCATCTCTGTATTTCCACAGCCTTTCCTCCCTAATGAAATAAACTTTACAACCTTGAGACAAAATAGAAATTCCACCTTTAAAGCTGACTTTTGTCATAATGATGATAAGTATTCCACTTTTAGTTCATCCACATTATTTAGAATATACATTGGAGGTAAGGGGGAGGAGAAATCGAATGAGGAACTGTGTGTGGGGGGGACCAAGAGGGGGACAACAACTGGAATGTAAATAAATAAAATAACTTAAAAATGATACATTGACAAAATTATCTAAAMCCTATTAATCCATTGTTTATATTATTATTTTAGAATGCTTGCATAAATATACATTTTTGTATTTATGCAAGCTATGTTTAAATCTCTAGTCTTCATAAAACTAAATTTGTCTTGTTTAAAAACATAACCCATGGCATTTTTGCAATAAGAGGCCCCAGAACTGCATGTCTCACTTTCCATATTCTTAGAAACATTTGTTTTTTCCCTTAAATGTATTCCCTCAGAAAATTTTATTTAGTTCATTAACTCTAGCTCTGCAATCACATTTTAGCTAAATGTCACTTTCTTCTCTTTTACCAAATATATTAATTTGTAGGCAATCACCAAGTTCTGCATTTATTTTCCTTTGTATAGTGTTTGACTTAAAGATAAGCTACAATACAATTTATGGTTTATCCCTGTCAGTGGAATGTAAGCTTCAGGAGGACAGCTTACATGTTCATTATTATTCCATTTACAGCTAAGAGGGTGTCTAGTTTGTGATAAATTYTAAAATTGAAGTGTGATGAATGATTTAAACTGGATGAAAGAAAACAAGGCTGAAATAAGGGTTCTGATATATTAAGCTTACTGACAATTTCCACTCTGGATAAATAGACTTTGAGAGAATTTTCATTTAAAGGATCATGGAATGTCAGATATATGCTTTATTCACTAACACATCAAATTGATGAATGAAAGAAGTAGTTCTTATAGCAATACTATCTTTGGTGGGATTTAGCTCTTGCCTTCATTGTCAACATCTATGAGTTCTATTGCCCTTATTAAAACACACTTAACACTTCTGCTTCCTGATTTTCTTTAACAGACAGAATTCTCATCACTGATCTTTGTAGACATAAACAGAAGGGAAACACTCTTCAGGAGGAGTTAGAGAAGGCATGTGTCAGCATGTGAAGAAGAGCATTGTACAATGTGTTCACATATACTTCAGTTCAGGAATTGTCGACTGGAGATGGTGACTGCATACAAGAAGAGGTGAGAATTCCATGAAAGCCTGGTTATCAATATGCTTAGTTAGCAAGGATTCTCAAAACTCAGCAGAAGAGAAAATCATAGAAATATTTGAGCAGGGAATGCCTAGAGCTTGCAGTGGAGGCTGCCATCTTGCCTCTGGGACTCCATAGACAACTGACATATAATGCCAGGTATGCAGACATAGTCCGAGGCTAACATYGCTTGGGTCCTAACACGTCAGGCTTTTGCCTGCACCCAGGACCTGAGCAGCTTGACGGGCCATCTGTATGCCAACCAGGTCATGTACCAACCTAGTCGGGGGGGGGGGTCATCTGCCCTGCAGAGTGATGAGAACACGGATAAGGTCCCTGCAGCATCTGCCATCTGCACTCCCTGAAGGAGCAGACAGATAGCACCAGGTTCACAGAGCATTGATTGGGGCAAGACACAATAGGGCTCTAAGGGCACCCAAGAGGAGGGTAGCACATCAGCAATCAGAGCCAGTGGGAATCCAGACATCCAGAGGTGCAGAATTAGTCTCACAGGCTCACAGGAGGTTCAATTACCAGGCAGTGACAACAAGACCAGCTAACGACAGAGATAACCAGATGGCAAAATGCAAACATAGGAACATTACTAACAGACATCAAGGCAATATGGCAGTATCCTAACCCAGTTCGCCGACAACAGGAAGTCCTGGATACCCCAACACACCAGAACAACAAGACTTGGATTTAAAATCACTGGTCATGATGCTGTTAGAGGAACACAAGAAGGACATAAATAAATCTCTTAAAGAAATACAGGAGAAAATGGA
>BDUI01004181.1:77245-88308 GCA_002335545.1 Apodemus speciosus
TATGGTAATTCTCTGTTTTAACTTTTTAAAGAACTGTCAGACTTGTCTATAATCACTGAAAAGTTTTCCCAATAGCAATGATAAAACATGTTATTATTCATTTGTTTTTCTTTAAATCTTATAAGTGAAGGCTTAGAAGCAATATCTCCTTGTAATTTCAATTTTAATTTCYGTAATAACTAAGGTTTTTGTGTACTTCTTGACCATGTATAACATTTGGGAGAATGGAGAGTCGTCTTATTCTTGGTATTAAAGCCTTGTCAGATAGTCTGCTGGGTTRCCTCTTACTTTGTTATGTCATTCTCAAATTTAAAATTTTGGTGATCAAGTTTATTTTTTCTTTTGTTACTTAAACTTTTGGTATCAGAACTTATTACTAAATTGATAGTGAAGATTTATCCCTTTGTCTTTCTGGAAGAATTATATAGCTGAGCTCTTGCTGTTAGGCCTTCAATTCATTTCGAATGAATTTTGAAATAGGATGTGTGTGTAACTCACTTTTACATGCGAGCATCCAGGTCTCCCAACACCATTTGTTGAACGGGAACTACTTCCCTTCCTTATAGTTAGACTTGGGGTGATTGTACAATTGATAAGATTTTATGTGAACTTTGTAAGTCTCAAAGATCTGTTGAAATGTCTAGAAATACAGCTGAATGGCAGTGTGTCCATCTTGCATGCATGATTTTAGTCCTTATGTCCACCCAAACAGCCAGACCAACAAAAGCTTACATTAGAGATTGGGAAGATGGCTCAGCGATTTAGACACTTGCTGCCCTTGAGGGCCCAGACTCATTCTGAACCTGTGTGGTGGCTCACAACCATCTCTAGTCCTGTTTCTGGGGTATCCAGCACCCTCTTTTGACTTCCGTGGGAAGTAGCATACAAGCAGTATACACATGTGCATGTAGGCAAAACTTTATACACAGAAAGTAATTAAATCTGAAGGAATATTTTAAATTCTATTTAATACACATTAGAAATAGGACTTTATAGTATAGTAGTTGCAAGGTTCTTGGAGGATAGTAAATAGTCTTTCATTTATTTTGTAAGTAGGTTTATATTTGAGAAAAATTAATGAAAATAAAATATAATTAGAGGATAAACAATTTTTTAAATTATATTAACTGATACCCAATTTCATTCTTATTGTTTCATTTTAGGAACTAAAATACAGCTATTTTGTAATGTTTTAAGCTASTGACCCAAGCTTGATTTAGTTATTCTGTCTTAGAAGCAGCTTAGAAAATCTGCTAATACTGATCTTCTGTGTCTTGTTGCAGTGCTGAGCTGGAGAAGCATGGTTACAAGATGGAGACCTCGTAGCATCCAGGAATGTACCAGGAACCTTTACCATGGACTCTACCATAGTCGAGGACAGAGAAACCAGGACGTGATACTTTAAAGAACATGTTTATTTCGTTATCCTCTTGGATTTATTTTTGYTTTTATAACAAAAAAATAAGTAAATAAATGTTTTGATCTAATGTTTTTGGCTCAGATGTCCTTGATCTTTTGCCTCTATTCCTAAATTTTATATTCATGATTTTTAAGAAACATATTTTTCCAGTGAAGTCCACATAATAAAATTTTTTAATATTAATCAAACAGTCAGATATTGGGATCCATCAGGTTTCCATATCCAATTTTACAAGATGTTTCTATTATATGACATTAAATTTTATGTCTTCTGTTGGTTCTTTTAATGTAACATTTACTGAAATTTTTAAGAAGGCCCTTTCCAACTTGTGTTTTTAAATTATTAATCATTTTAAATATCTGTAATTTACTTAGTTTCTGAGTCATTAATAATATTAAGTAGTTGKTAGAGTCTGTTGGCTCTTTGGTCACACTTCTAAGAATCGTATCTCTATTAAAATTGGGGAAGTGGGCCCTGGACACTTTAGCAATGTGTATATTCTCAGCTGCTGCATACATTCATCTCACACAACAAAGTTTATGGAAGTTACTGTTGCCATTCCTACTGTTTGAGTAGGGAATTTAGTTGAGTACATAAAGGACTCTTTAAAGCTAATATATAAAGTGTTTTTAGAAATTTCTATCAACCTAAATGCATTATTCATTAAAAAATAGAATATCAGTATCCACATTAGCCAAGTTGAAAGAGAATAAAACATCTTGCYGTTTGGACAGAGTTGACAGTTTGTACCACTTTGAACCCACCTACCATGCATGACATTGGGGAATGGTCTTGCATTTTTTTAGCTACTTACTATCCCCTCTCTATCACTCAGCCTTAGCTTTCATCATCTGTATTTCATCCCTGAATAAGTTTTATCTGCCCTAAGTCAGTAAACAGACACCAAAATACTGGGTAACCTGAGATATAAAGTTATATTAAAATGATTTCGGACATAAAGATGTGTGTCCTCAACTACCTGATAGAACTGGTAAATAATGGAATGGAATAAAGGCCTAATAGAATGTGGACAGAGTAAATGCCCTGCACATGTAGCTGACCCTTTTCAAAAGTAGTGCCACTGTTATCCAGTGGGCAYGCCTGCTTGTGTGTCACTTTAGTATGTGTCTTAGTCAGGGTTTCTACTCCTGCACAAACGTCATGACCAGGAAGCAAGTTGGGGAGGAAAGGGTTTATTGAGCTTACACTTCCACACTGCTRTTCCACTAAAGGAAGTCAGGACTGGAACTCAAGCAGGTCAGGAAGCAGGAGCTGATGCAGAGGCCCTGGAGGGATGTTTCTTACTGGCTTGCTTCCCCTGGCTTTTTCAGCCTGCTCTCCTAAAGAACCCAAGACTACCAGCCCAGAGATGGCACCACTCACAATGGGCTCTTCCCACTGATCACTAATTGAGAAAATGCCCCCCAGCGGGATTTCATGGAGGCACTTCCCCAACTGAGGCTCCTTTCCCTGTAATAACTCCAGCCTGTGTCAAGATGACACACAAAACCAGCCAGTACAGTACAGTTCAGGGGGCACACAGTCCTTCCCCAGCAGCACATGTGCTGGCAAGTCAGCCAGCAGGATTCCAGCCRAGGCCCAGCCTCCTTTCTCCATGGACTGCAACCCAAGCATGCAGTGTTTTCTGCAAATAGTTCTCAATTGTAACCAACAGCTAGCAATAGCCTTGACACTGAGTCCTCGGGGCTTACTGTGTTGTGACCAATAACTAGCTCATAGAGGGGTCTATGCCCCAATTTTCTTCCAGCAACCCTACAGCTCCAGGAAATATCCTTTCCACTTAGTGTGTCTTTGTTCAGACTCCTTATTGTTTTTACTGTTCTTTCAGGTGCTTTTCCAAATCTCTTAGGTGCTCAAGGTTTAGCATGTAATGAAACCTCTTTAGAGCCCATGCTGAGGAGACAGGTCCCTGGGATTCTTAGGATACCCTACTCTTGGGTGGCTTGAGCTTACTTGTGTATCTACCCCTCACCAGGAACATGCAACCACTTCAGCACATTACCATATTCCACATGAGGAAAGAAAGCCATTGGGACTGTTTCTGAGGCTATGCCTCCCTCAAGCAGATCAGTCTCAGATGTATGTATAAGCATCCATTTCAGGGGCCACGTAACCTCTCCCCTCAAAAAGGATACCATATGCTACTGGYCTACAATAAATCCTTCCCTGARTGCTTCTCACCCTGTGGTTCAAGACCGCTTTGAGGGTCTAAAGACCTTTTCACAGGGGTTACCTAAGACCAGGGGAAAACAGATACTTACATTATCATTCATAACAGCAAAATTACAGTTACGAGATAGCAATAAGAATAATTTTGTAGTTGTGGCWCACAACAAGAGAACCTGTATTAAAGGATCACAGCATTGGGAAAGTTGAGAACCACTGTTTTTGGCAGAGAGTTGTCAACTGACATGTGACATTGGGGGTTGGTTTTAGATTTCCTAGCTACTTACTGTGTCTCCTTGAACACTTGGCTGTAAATCCTAGCTTGCATCTAGTCTGCCTTGAGTTTATTCCTTTCTGTATCCATGTATTTTCTACTCTCATCTGTTGCTTTTAAAGATGTGTATGTATGCATGAATGTATGAATGTCTGTATGAATGTAAGTATGTACAATTGCAGATGTTTGCAGTTATAGTCTGACCCTAAAAACCCTGAACTCAGATGTCTGCTAATTTGTTTTTGCATTGATAAATGAGCATCTGTTCGCTTAAGATGGAAGAAGGGGAGCTTTGATTATCCTTCCCAAACACAGGATTTCACCCAGTCTTGCCCCTCTCGCCCTTCCTACCCAACTGAAGGCCAAGTGGTAAGAGCTGCCTTATCTTCTGTTTTCTGAAGTACCCTCCCCCCCACCCCCCCGCTCCTGGCACGCTCAGGCAGCGCTTCCTTCGTGTCACTGACACCGGTGTTATCTGCTCCGTCTCCGTTACCCTCCTGCTTCCATTAGGAATTTAGTTCCCCTCTTCTGATGGCCATTCTGTTTTCATACGTGGTCAGGGAAAACAGTCCTCCTAGGTCAGGGTGGGCTCCGCTCAGCCTTCAGCCGGTCCTGGTAACTCCTTCTCCCTTGGAAATGGTTAAATAAGGATAGGTGGATGTGAAGAATTTGGAGGAGTGAAACTAAAAAGGCTATGATGCTCTCACGAAGAGGAAACCTGCCTCACAGTCGCCTCACCAAGCCAGCCTCTTCCTCTAGATGTGAATACGGAAGCGTGGAACACCACGGTCAGCTAGAAAGCAGTTTGTAGGTGAGGCTATTCAAAGAAGCTTGTAAAAACCAGATTCTGAGCAGGCAAGATGGTTCAGCAGGAAAAAGGTGCCTACAACCTGATCGTGATCCCTGGAACCTCTGTAGTAGAATTGACTCCTACAAGTTATCAGCTGACCCTGTATAGATAGATCTCCATACGTGCACCGTGGCACACATACACTAAATAAGTATAACAAAAACGAACAGGATTTGCGGATGTCACTGAGCCTGTACCTGGCTGCCTGTGCTATTAGTCTATAGATTCTATTTCAGACCCTGAGGTTGGTAGTTTCCTTAGAAATCATTTAACCATCATATCCAGAACCAATGCACACTTACTACCAGTATCCCANCTCTCACGAAGAGGAAACCTGCCTCACAGTCGCCTCACCAAGCCAGCCTCTTCCTCTAGATGTGAATACGGAAGCGTGGAACACCACGGTCAGCTAGAAAGCAGTTTGTAGGTGAGGCTATTCAAAGAAGCTTGTAAAAACCAGATTCTGAGCAGGCAAGATGGTTCAGCAGGAAAAAGGTGCCTACAACCTGATCGTGATCCCTGGAACCTCTGTAGTAGAATTGACTCCTACAAGTTATCAGCTGACCCTGTATAGATAGATCTCCATACGTGCACCGTGGCACACATACACTAAATAAGTATAACAAAAACGAACAGGATTTGCGGATGTCACTGAGCCTGTACCTGGCTGCCTGTGCTATTAGTCTATAGATTCTATTTCAGACCCTGAGGTTGGTAGTTTCCTTAGAAATCATTTAACCATCATATCCAGAACCAATGCACACTTACTACCAGTATCCCASTCTAACTTGCTCACAGGGTCCCAGTAAGCTGGTAACCAACCTGCTCTACTCCTCCTCCTCTCCATTTTGGAAAACGAGAACTTGTTGAAACTGAGATGTTGCCCTTTTTCATAACACCCCCACACCTACCCCGTAAGGCTTCATGCATCCTCAGTTCTGGTTAATCTTCCCTACACAGCTCTCCCATACCCATCTGCCCCCATCCCCGTTTAAACCTTTAGCTCCTAATATTGCCYTCCCGATTCTTTACGTCTCATGTTTCTACTGTCCCCTCTTTATTGAGCCGYAACATTACAGGTTTCCATGCGGCTTTTCCTGTATGCTCCATTTGGCAGTGGAGGCACGGTAGGGGCTGCCAGGGACTCTCCAGYTTTCCTTGATGAGGATAATGGAGAAGACCAACAGCATGTTCTATCAGTACAAAGAACTCCAAAAACTCCAGATTCCCTGCCCGGCGTGTCAGGGTATTCCTGCCATGCCACCAAAATTCCAGGACATCTCTATCGACAGTGTGGCTTTGTTCTTTTTCTCCCGGTGTTTTTACTTAGAGCTTTTGCCATTTGGTCCCCTTTTGGACAAATACTTACAAGTGGTGTCCTTATTGGATTCATCATTAAATACCCTTGTTTTCATTTGTCTTCTCTCGAAAGCAGGCTTTTAGATGAGGAGTGAAGATTTTCTGGTTTATTTTAAAGACGACAAGAGGGTGGAAAAGTGAAATAGGAAAGAAGAAAACTAATAAATTGTGTGTCTGTCAAGTAACCACAGGGGCAACCTGACCTTAATGCCACACGGTAGCCATGGGCAGGTATAGCCAACCCGCATTACAGGTCTCCCTTCYGAGCAGTATGAAAACCAGGTCTTTGCCAGAGGAGTCCSTCTCTAGTTTACTTTGAAAGGAAACTTCATYGTCCCCTGGTGTGGACCATGTACAGGAAGAGTAGCTTCTGGCTACCAGAGTGTTCAAAGTTACTGGCTGTTGGAAAGGAAAGTGCTTTGCCCAGAAATAATAAAGGAATAGGAATCAGAGCAGGACACCACTAGCATGTGCTACATGTGCTACAGTTCTACAGTGGACTTGGTTCTCTTACTATTAGAAAGTGAGTTTTGAGCATTTCCTAATAACTTCGTAATCTAGTTCTTACCACTGATCAAAAGATAAGGACAGTTTGGCAGAACCAACGTAGAGCAGACAATAAATAGAGACCCTGTGTAATAGATAGCATTTGCAAAAAAAAAAAAAAAAAAAAAGGCATTTGCCTGCCTTTTTGTTGCCATTTATACTATATGTCCATATATCAAGCCATTTCACACTTAATTAAATGCATTTAAGTATTTAAAACTTACATCCTGACAAAAGGGGAGAGGGGAGTATGGGAGGGTCACTAATGACTAAGAAGTATACTTCTTTGGTTCCTGCCTATGGTGAACTATCTTCCAGAAAAATCTTCATAGCTTTTTACTCTGACTAAAAGATGGCATCGTTAAAGGTCCGTAATGATGTAAATTAAGCACGTGAATCTTGTTTATATTTTCAAGACTAATTTCTAACTTAAGGTAAAACGATGTACTTGTACCTACATTACTGTTTGTAAATAAAGATGACTAAAGTGCATGCCGGGACCTTTGAGAACACTGGATTGTCTTTGCCATCCCATGTATGAAGCTCRTTGCAGAACTTAAATAATTTGGGTGACTATATTTCCATGTAGAGAGCTARACAGAKCAYTGAGTTATAAGCAAGGCTCTACTCTGCTAAGGCTGAGAAAGCTGTCACTACCAGGTACAGAGATGGCAGTCTGCCTTTATATTTAGTAATTTTTCAATAAGTTCACCTTTGCTGATTATAAAAGGATATATTCTGAATTACTTTGGGTTTACACACATACGCATCATTGCTATGAAGCAGGACTATTAAAATTATACAAAAGAAACCAGACTAAAGTTACCATTTTTTAATGTTAAAAAAGTTAATGACATGTATCGAGAGGTTTATTTATATTTCATAGTTCAATTTGTTAGATAAGATACATCTGTTTAAAAAAGAAGCAATGTTACCTAAATTTTTATTTAAAACAATATTGTACATATTCTTAGCAATTTATAGGATTAATGGCTGTTTTTTTAAAGTTTACTGTTGATAAATTTACAAAATAACATTTAAGGCAGTTGACTTTATTTCTCTAAAGAATGCCTTTTTCTATTTTTATTGCCTAAAGAAGATGGATAATCTCATTTCAGGGTACAGAGAAGTCTAGGCATGGCTAGTCAGGCAGTAGATGAACTACAGCTAGTGATGCTGACTGGATCCTGTGGAAGAGGAGGAGGAGGGTGGACCAGTCTCCCACCTTTGTTTACTCRGAGTACTTTGACCTTTATTTGTTTTAGACATTGGAATTCAATGTTGGACTTGCTTTGAAAATTTGATTCTACTGCCCTTCTTTTAAAGTTTGATAACAGTGATCTAGACTTTCTACAATATTGGCAATTTCTCCTAAGTGCCACCAAGTAAGTTGGGTTTTACTTTCAGTCCAGATTCAGGGTAGAGCCACTTCATACTGTGAAAATTATAAACATTTCTTCTAAGTTAGCTGAGTCTCTGTCATCCAGTATGTTTGTGACCATGATGATAAACTTAAGAGAATTGGACAGATTTCTAAAGAGCATCTACCTCTACCATTTCATTTTATAGATGAAGAGAAAAATCCAAAGTGGGCGTGACCCATCCCCAAGGTCACATTGGGTAGAAATGAGTACAGATTCAAATGCAGTGAGCCTTCTCTATAGAGATCCCAGTTTATCAATTTTAGCTATAGAATATCTGTCAGGCGTTWGGAAAYATAACTGCTACAAGGGAAGGCATGAGAACAAATAACACCTAGTCAACAAATGATACATGTTTTTACTGCCTCAAGTACAGTCCRGCTTACTGAAGTGAGTCTACATGTGCTTTATTAGATGTCTGTTAACCTAAGAAAGATGAGTTCTGGCCTCTAGGGTTAAAACAATTTGTTCAGTAGTGGACGCTGACAGCATCTTGGCCACCAGAGTTGCATTGCTCTTGATGTTGGTAACACCACCCAGATTGCCCCATGGGTAGCTAACACTGGCATTCCTCAATCACCTCTCACCCTTTTTCTTTTGCCACGGTCTTAGTGGGGTCCCAAATCAAGGCCTCACTCCAGCCCTAGAAGGTTGAAGGCCTAAAGCTAATGCTAGGCCAGTTAAACCATTGCTTGGGACTTTGTATTTCAAGCAAGGGTGGGGGGGATACAAATACGGGGACATTTTTCAGAACGCATGCAGGGTAGACCACTGACTAGTTTCTGGGTGCTTTCCCCATAAGACATCTTGGATCCTATCATTTTAAAGCCTGTCTCCTTAACCTCATCTGAGTCTCATAACTCTCCTGTCCAAATGGGMTTCCCCTACTCTTCTAAAGTTAAATAGAATTGGTTCATATTGCTTGCCATCCAATTAATGRCTATGTYTGTGTAAAAGATTCCACAATTCTCAGATGGGACAATACACATGACTAGAGAGGAGTAAGGTCCCAAAGTTTCGGCTTTTTAATCTCAAATCCGAGTCACTGCATCAAGAACCGATACCCTTAGCTGCCACCAGAAGTTTGTAGATTTCCGTTCATTGACAAGCTTGGTATTGGGAGACCTGTTATGCAATAAAGATAATTCCTTTCTCTGCTTTATCTTCTCCCCATTTAGAGACGACTTCCTAAGAAGCTGTCCCGGGCCACTCAGGGCTGTGAAGGACTGTCATCCTGTTCCCAGTGTTCAGTTTGATCTGCTAAAGTACCATTGTGCTGGCCCTCTGCTGAGTGCTGTTGACCTTGTTCGCTGATTGCTTTTAGTGATTCCCTTCAGTGATTGATGGAACCGACTGGACAGTAATGAAAACAGAGCTGATTCGCTTTATCTTAGCAGGATTAAAGCCTGGAAACAAATCTAATTTTTTTTTATGGGGAAGGGAAGTAGGAACAAAAGATTTTGATCAGTGTCTTAAAGTAACATGAAAGGAAGACTGGAGGATTTAATATGGTAAAAGGAAACTCTGTAAAGGAAGGGCCGCATAGCGGTTGGGTTCCTAATGGAAGGAGTGGGGACTCTCCAATTTCCTCTTTAACAATAAATGTGTTCACATTCTAGGCACGCTATATAACACTGGCCCAAGTTGCCTCTGGATAAATTCATGATGTAAATAGGGGCAGGAGTGAGGAGAAAAGGGAAATGTAAAAATGATAAAATTTAAAGAGGTTGGACTGGAGCATCAGATGGTATAGTTTGATCTTTACCTTTTYCTGTAACACCTCTCCAGCATAGTACCAAGCAGTAGCTGTTTATAACTCTTTAAATTTTATTTAGATTGCAACCATTAGTAATTGAAGGCCAGTTACAGGTTGACCTGTGGTGGGTCCTACCCCAACAGGATGAACTATTAAAAAACTCCCTTTCATTTACTTATGTTTCTTGTGGCAATATATAGATACTTCTGTCAGAGGGAGAGCTAGGCTTCAGAATGTCGATGTCATATCATTCTGCTTCTGTAAACACACTTTGTGTCAACAATTGGTCTTTTAGCCTCTGTTACACACTGCAAAATGGAGATGTGTCAGTCAGAGGCCAGCCTATATGATGCCTTGTGTAAATTGGAAAATGTCACCCTGTCTGTCCTCCTGAAAATTTGTTGCCCCATGCATGAGCTTGGTAAATGAGAGACAGACTCGATTTCAGGCCTCCATTTAAAAGTATAAGCTACTTGCCTGTACGTAGCATCCCTGCTGAGAGTTCTTGGGTTCCCATAACAGAGGCCAACCCTAAATAYCGCAGACCAACAAAGAATYCACACAYACAATATAACCGTGGCTTGGTATTTAAATGTACTTTGCTTTTGAATAGTCTTTTCTTTGAAGCATCTAGGCTCATTGCACGACTAATCTAATACATTGCATCTCATTTCTCCACCTGCTGCTGTGGCTACTCCAAAAGGAAAGAGTATYTTTATACCCTACTGAGTTCAGTATCTAAGTTTTCTAGTGCTACATGGTGCTATTTCATTGTAAAGAGCTGGAATATGCAATGATGAGTGGAGARCTGTGTATTATGCTTGGACTTGATGCTATGTGAGGAGTTAAACTATCCTTGACAGAGAATAGCCTGGGTGAAGTTCACGTGGTAGGGTTACAGTCTGCATTCTGTAGACCTGTTTAGTAGCAATGAGATGCTCTACTTCCTGTGGCTACATAGCAGATGATAGCTTGAATTGTGTCCCAGTTTGTTGCTCTAGTCATCAGGGTTCTGTCATGTCTTTTAAGGAGATAAACCATACTTTCCAGAGTTAGGGATGTCAGATGAGAGGCCTATAGCTGATGATCATTACTGACTGTATATCACATGTGGCAACCACAGCCAGACATTTCCCCCCTTAATCCTAAATACTACGATCATTTCTGTTTTGAACTTAGAAAACAAACAAACGAGCTAAATGACTTATTTCAGGTCACACAACTAGTAAGTGGTAGCACTGGTGTGCAGA
>BDUI01004182.1:54114-93531 GCA_002335545.1 Apodemus speciosus
TTCTCTCTCTCTCTCTCTCTCTCTCTCTCTCTCTCTCTCTCTCTCTCATTGTGCGTGTGTGCATACATGCATGTGAATGCAAGACAGACAGGTAGATGGACAGAAAGAGTAAGCGAGTGAGAGACAGAGAAAGACAGAGAGAAACAGACACAGAGAGATATATAGAGAGATAGAGAGAGATTAGGTATCTCTTACTATCCTGGAACTTTCTGGGTATGCCAAATGACTGTTAAATGAATCCCAAGGATGCACATATTACAAGAGGGCCACCATCCCTGGCATCTAGGGAACGAATGTAGGTCATTATGCCAACAAAGCAAGCATCATACTGACCCAACTGCATTTCTAGTTCCTAGAAAACTCTTTATCTTTTGATCTAAATGTAGTATACATGAAGGTATGAGAAATCCTCCAAAACCTTAAAGCCGAGGGCAGGGTAGATTTCAGTCTCCTTATGAAACATGCCAGTAGCATCGTTAGAGGGTCCTCTTCATACTGATTTGTCTTCAGGAATATAAAAGTAATATAAATCAAATATGAGCATGTTGATCCTTAATATAAACACAGATGATTTAAGCCATATATCTGATATGAAATCACAGAGAGCATTTACATTTATTTTAATAAGGGATATGAAATTCAACCTGACTAGTGAAGCATGAATAAATTTGAACTTTTGTAAAAAAGTTTTGAACTTTTTGTGTAAAACATAGAGGGCCTGCATGTATAGGAATTAGTGCAAAGTGGAGGTCAGAGGACAACTTGTGAGTTCCAGGGTTTGTCAAGTTATAAACCTTGGTAACACTTGCCCTTTCCTTTAGAGTCACACCAAAGGCTCAGGAAGAGAACTTGGTGGAATAATATGATTGGCATGATTGAAACATGAATTATTCTAACTTCAGGAAATTTGGTGGTAATTCATAATGATTTACCTACCAAAAATTGTTTCAAAAATTAGAGAAAAAAAACCAAGGTATAAATAATATGAAACCTGATTTTTACAAACTTTATGTGTGTAATAAGGAATGCCTTCTCAGGATTCCTTGTTCTGTGACCCTGGTGCACAGCTGGAGGACAAGGTTGACTACCATTTATTTAGAAAAGCTTATACTTGTACAAACTACAAAGACCTTGGAGACCAATATTGAACGTAACCACCATAATCTCAAAACTCACAGATAATGTAAGAAAGACTCACATCATATTTATGCCTGTCAATAGTAGCAATTTGGTAGAGATATCAGTAGAGGTAAGTCTTCCCTGTCATAGGCTCTAAGGGATTCAGGTGTCATTGTAGTTTTGGAGGATTTCTCAWACCTTCATGGATACTCTTTTAGTTCAAGAGTTTTCTAGGGACCTGAAATATAGTTGGGTCAGTAAGATGCTTGTTTTTCTGGCATAATGGCCCAAATTTAATCCCCAGATGCTAAGGGTGGTGGTCTTCTTGCAAATGATATGTGCATTAGCTAGCCACAGACATAGGGTTCTAAGATAAAGACACTCTTGTCACTAATAAAAAAAAATGGCACTTGCATTTGCAACCTCTTTATCTGTAAGATTTCTGCAAGTCAGACCAAGTGTACCCATGTGCCGTATGCAGCAATCTCAGCATTTCTGATGTCTTGTGAATTATACAGTGTCTGAGCAGTGTGTTATGATTCTGGCTGTTCAGGCTGCACCATTGGCTTAGCATATCCATCACTATTGATTGCTGAGAAGACCAAACACCTCGTACTACTCCCTCACATGCTTGGAACACTCCCAAGGGCCGCTTCCTTCCCACTCTGCTACTTGGTACCAGCACTTGTCTYTCATTAAAATTAGACGTCTTATTTTTCCCACTCTTCTTTCCAATTGCTCTAAGTAGAAAGAGTGGCATCATTTGAAACCTGGAGCTCCAGAGTTCATTTCATGCAAGGAAATGAACGCTAAAGAGAAAGCTGGAAGCTGCTTCTATCAATGGTTGATGGTTAAAATAAAGTAAGTGAGAGCTGAAAGTCTCTGTCTCCTCCCTTCCATCTCCCTTTCTCTCCCTGCCTCTCTCCCCCTCTCCTTTCTCTCACCTCTCTCCCTCCCCTTCTTTCCCCTCCCCTCCCTTTCTCCTTCCCTTTCTTTTTCTCTTTCCCTTTCTTTCTCATTCCCCCTCACTCTCAACCTTCTTCACTTTAAGTCTCTCCAGAGATACTTTTACTGCTTTTTGTTAGGCTGGGGCTGGAAGAGCCAATGGTCTGTCTAGAACAATGAAAGTTCCTGAAGTGAATATAGGCCATGCCACTGAGAAAATGAGGCAATGCTGCCAGTAAGCTGGACCATCTAGACAGATACCTCATGTTGCAGGAACGTGCTTGTATGTAGAATGCTAAGCCCATGCGAGAGTTGAGCAAACTGCAAAGGGAGGCCATGGAGAGACCAGAAAAGCACAGAAGGATACCAAAACAATCGTAGAGGTTACAGAAGGTGCAGGGCATCTCAGTTCCTGTTGTTCCTTTATTGGGGATCTAACACCGTCTGTGACCTGTGTGAGTCTACAGGTGTTCTAACAGCTGGATAGACACCTGCCACATGTGGTCTAGCATCGGATGAGCACCTGCCGCAAGGTCAGCAAGTGCTTGTACTGCTCTTTGTTTACTGTGAGGATCTTGTACTCCAGTTCGGGGATGATGATTCCCGTGCACCAGCCACACTGCATGAAATCAGTTTTCACCAGAAGGCTTCTCTGAATGTCATACTGGAGGCTACAGATCACAAAGCAGGCGTTGTAGTAATACTTTCCAATCCTCTCAGGATACTTGCAGTGCCTAATCACTTGCCATCCTCATCACTGATGATTTCAAGGTACAAGGTGAGGTGTCTCAACTTACTATGTCAGCATGTAGCTTCAGTCCAAGACATAGACTTCATAATGGCTATAGGATTCCGAAGGCTGCAGACCTCAGGGGTCAGAGGGTCAGTTATGCCCCAAGTGCACTCTGAAGTCTGGAGCTTGATGCTGAGACAATGAGCTCTAAGATATGGGGGTTTGAAGCCAGAATAGAAAGATGAAGACAAGGTCTTTCTACAGCCATCTGTGGCCTCTGCACGACAGCCTACACCAAGTTCCCACCTGTACTCTCCCTGTCCCCTAGTTGGCATTATCCAAGCATCTTTGCTTTTTCTGATGGCTACCATCAAGGTCCCTTTTTCCTTCTTCAAAATAATCAGCAATGGTGACTGTGGACATCT
The DNA here is from genome assembly GCA_002335545.1 of Apodemus speciosus. Taxonomy (NCBI): domain Eukaryota; kingdom Metazoa; phylum Chordata; class Mammalia; order Rodentia; family Muridae; genus Apodemus; species Apodemus speciosus. Next base: position 57,337 of record BDUI01004182.1, read on the forward strand.
CTCAGAGCCTTTCCCCTTTAAGCGATCTCCAGCTGATCAGGTCACACCCATACCTGCAGACAACCCTGGATGACTAATCTGGGTATGGACTGCTAGAAAGAGTGCTGTGTTGGGTAACACACTGCAATTGCTGAATGAGGACGGGACCACTTCTTGGGTATTCATTCAAAAATCGCTGCTTGAGAGAGCCATCGTAATTTCTTTTTCCAACACAACCATTTTTATATCCTAGCATTCACTAAAACAAATTAATTAAAAATGATATTATGTAAAGTGTGAATAAGATGATTGGAAATACATTTATATTACATTTTAAACATAATATGTCATTTTCAAAAATGGAATGTTTTCCCTTAAGACACATTCGCTAGTTCTTTGTTCATAGAGACTTCATGACTCACACTGTCTTCAGCAATAGACAGTTCCATCTACCGTCAATCCTGTGACCTGCCCCAAAACTGCTGGAGGCCTAGGAAACTTAACATACCATGTCTATCATCCAACAAATGCTAACATTATTTTAAGGGGGAAAATACTGCTTGAATGAATATTTGGAGCTCTATACACATCTTTAAAGTTGAGTAGAAGACAGAACCTTAGGACTTTGTTGTATAGTTTCTCTTGATCTTTATGACATCTTTGTTCACACAGACATGAATGTTGACCTCATAATTTGCTTCATATACTATTGGTATAAACCACTACTCTAAGAGAGTCCTAGTATTTGACTAACTACTTAGTAAATCCAAGTCTGATATGTGTTGCTATCAAAATTATTTTGTGATGTGATCTATCTTTCTATATCTATATCTATTATATATAACATCACAATATATATGCATATATTTATGTGTATGTATATATATATATATGTACATTTATAGGTGTATATATATGTATGTATATAAAAATTGTGTCTGGTAGTGTATATCCCAGAGATGATAATCTTAGAATATGTTAGCCTGGTGAACTCCTTTGAGGAATCACTTAAAATACAACATTTCAAGTAACACATCATTCATTTTAATACTCCTATAGTGTTTAGATCCCATATACTGGAATTTATATTAAAACCTCAGTCTACAATGTTATTAGAATAAATATGTAATGTGAGTAAATTGAGAATTACATTTTAGCCTCCATACTTTCCTTGTGTATTTCGAATAGAATTCCTTGAGGTATTTCACCACTTTGTCCCATGGGAAATGAATACTATCTCCCTCCCTCTGTCCCTCTCCCCTTTTGTCCATTCCCCTCTTCTTATATGTAGAGAAAGTAAAATTATCTGCATATTTCCTAAAATTTCTTCTCAACTGTTGTCAGTAAATAATAATAAAATTGCTAGAATTCAGACTAAATGCCTCAGATGATTCTGACCAGGTACATTTCAATGAAAAACAAACAAAAAACAAAACCTTCTTCCATCTTTATTATTAAACAGATTATCTTCAGACAGGAGGATGTTTAATAAGAAATAAAACGAATATGGGGGGAAGAAAACAAGTAAATGTCAGGCACTGGGAGAGGTAAGCCTCTAATAACAACTTGCTCGGGTGTTGGTAGCTGCACTTCCCAGTATTTATCCACTCATTAAACACTGTGCTGAGTTTTGACATTTCGTTTTGCCTACTCATGGAATTTAAATGAAATAATGGTCTCCAGGACTTAGTAGGTAATACTATCTTGATCACTAACTAATGATGACTTTACATACATAGGATTTGAAAAGCATCAGTTTTAATTTGCTCTTCATTTGTATGTGTATAAAAGATAACACACTGTGTGTTAGTTCTTGGAGAAATGCGTGCTTTAAAGTTTGCAATGTTTTTCCATTGCTCTTAGTCTCAGTAGAAGCACATAGCCTCATTTGTTCGGATTCTAATAACTCCTGGTTACTGTGCTTCCTTTACCGAAAATGAAATGCATGTGCATAAGATTATAATGAGTGCTAATTCACCTTCAGTTGACTTTCATGAAGTGTGAGACAGCACACGTTAAAACAACAAATGGGCAGAGATAAGAAGTGGTCTTTTTAAGTATGTATGAAGCTGACTTAGGGAGTCATTTGGGGATTATATAATGCAGCTGGGTTTTTATATTTACATTCTGGGACCACTTATTTGTGTTTTGTTGAGCATTAAATCTAAGACCTTGTGCTATCATTGATCTATGCTCAGTTTGATACACACATACACACACACACACAAAATAATGATTTCATGTGATGTTTTCTTGGCATCTTTGAAAGTGACAATGATAAAACACAGAAATAAATGTATGTTGAACTATTTTTTAATTGATGCTTTGATTTGAGATATTATCTCCAAAGCATTCTCACTTAGAAGATTTAGCTAGGTCTATTCTTCCCAATAAGACGAGAAACATAAATGAAGGCAGAAACTTCATTTGGATATGTGAGTGATTTACACTGAAGCCAATGATAGGACCCTCAGCCAAGTGTGTGGAACACAGTGCTGGCTGTACCTGATTGGTGAGTGTGGGAAGTTACAATGTTTAATTCATAGTTTTGACAGTTCACGCCCACTGATGAACACCAGTCTTATTCATTAAGCGGCACATTTTCCCAATTAGGACAATCAAACAGTCATAAACCTTTGTATTTAATTTTTAATTCATGACTCCTTCAGCCCTTTCTCCTTTTCCGACAACATCGTAAGTCGATGTTTGCAAGTGATAATTGCATTATGCATTCTGAATGTAGTTATAAACAAAGAAAGTTTGAATTATTTATTTCAGCGAGTCAATCTTTAATGGTAGTGGAATTGGTTTAGCTGTGGTCATTACAAACAGAAAAATTCCACTTAATTTGTGTTTGACATAATCTATTCTAAATACTCATTTTAATACTTTGAAACATTGCTGAAAGATCAATAAATTCAGGCTTGATTTCGACATTATATGTTGGATACACCTGTGGAATTGGCATATGTCATATACCAAAAGCTTGTGAAAGAATTAGGTCACTTGAAACAAGAAACTACTTAGGTTCTGAGGAGGCTCATACATGTGTTCTCAACCATTTGACAGCCAAGGAAGAGCAACTCGTATATGTTTGAAGACAGCCTTGACTGAATCATCTCATTCTAGCCTGAGCTACAATGTGTGACCTCATCTAAAAAAATAAAGTAACTCATTAAATATTTTTAATTTATATGAAAACCTCAAATATCTGTTTTGTTTCATACTCTTTAAATGCATTTTTCAATAAATAACAAGAAATATAACTTTTTACATATATGCTGTACATTAAATGTTAAACAATCCCAGTAATGTTTGGGGGACACATAATTCTGCCATGTACTTAATGTGTAAAGATCAGATATCTCTGTCTTTCTCTGTCTCTCTCTCTCTTTGTCTCTCTCTCTCTCTCTCTCTCTCTCTCTCTCTCTCTCTCTATCCATCTCCATCTCTCTTTCTCTCTCTCATGATGGGCTAAAAGCACAGTTTTAGTTTAAGCATGATTTTTTCATTTGCATATGCAGATTCTATTCTATTATTTTATATTCACCTTATAGTTCTGACCATAATACCTCTGTGTGGAATTTGAAGGGAGCATTTTGCAAAACATCTAACTTGAATATTGGATTTTTAAGCTGAATCTAAACCAGCCTCTACCTGATGAGCTTAMATGCCACAGAAATATATTTAGTAATGTACCTAATCTCTGCCCCACTAAGACATATCTCTTTACTTAGTGATATTCACATTGGCAGTTTTGTGGTTTTAAGCATCTATAGCCTTTGTTGTATAGCAATTTTTATTGTCGGAACTGACTCAAGACTATTTGTAAAATTTTACTTAGAATGCCTTAGGTTGCTCTCTTATCTCTTATTCCTCTTGCCTCTCTTCACCTCTCTCCTCTCTCTGGCCCCTCTTGGGCTTTCCTCCCCTCCCCCTCTCTCCACATGTTCATGGCTGGCCTCCACTTCTCTACTCTCTCCTTCTCTCTGCCTTACCCTGCCTCCACTACCCCATTAATTCTCATCCTCTGCCCTGAATAAACTCTATTCTATACCAAAAAAAAGAATGCCTTAGGTTTAATAAATAACTTATATCATCAAATTCCTGATAAAGAAATTGTAAATAATCCTGGGACAGAAAAGAATAGTATAATGTGTATTTTTCCAAATTAGTCAGTTTTGCGATATGACATACACAAATCCCCACAAGGTTTGACAGAGTCAAGCCTATCTATCTAAAATAATTGATTCTCATGCCTCTGCAAAAAAAAAAAAGCTCTCATATCAGGAACATATGGACATTTAATTTCAAATATAAAATTAACAATTGGAGGGAGATWTTAAAAATATCCTGGCAGAAGCAGTGAGAGCAATAGAGATAAAATTATTCTTCCACTGCCAAGTTCATAAATCCTCTGTACCCATGTCCAGATGGGCACTTCTCAGGTAAATAAGAACCCCCAACTTGGATGGCAGGGTTGTGGGGGTCACACCATGAAACATCAACAACAGGTTGAAGGTTGAAAATTTTCCCAACCAGATTTCAAGGTGGACAAGCTAATACCATCCACTACTCATAAACGCTCTCTGAGAACCAACTGACCATCTTAAGAATAAAATTTATGGTAGTACAAATATCACTAAAAGTTCACAGGAGGACAAATTCAAAAGAAAGTATAAGGTCCTTGATCTTCCTCTCAGCACCACCATGCTTCAAGAAATAAGATTCAGAATTAAAATGTATTTACAAATACCTTGGCCATATAGTTAGGCTCTTCTCTTGATCATCTTCTATGATCTCTAGATCATAACTTAGAATAACCCATTGGTTTTAATCTACATTCTATCACATGGCTGTATGGTACCTGTGCTCAGGTACCAAACATCCGGCTTTCACATCTTGCCTGGGGAAATCTCCCACCTGGATCTATCCCAGAATTCTCTCTCCTCCCAGATGTCCCACCTATTTCTTGCCTAAGCCATAGGACATCAGATTTAGTATTGATAGGTACTACATCCCTATGGACATATTCTTTCTACAATGCAAACCAAATGCCAGAAAAGACCAAGTGAATGAGGCCATGGAGATCAAGAGAGGAGAGGAATGAGTCAGGCACCCTTTTAGAAGCAGCTGATGAAATGAGTTCACTCCATGAAATGTTGTTTTTCATGGTCATCTCTTATGGCGTAATCAAACATAAATTCAGCGAGGTCACTGCGTGAAGGTGTTAGGACAGGGTCCTCTAAGGTGTGGCACCCACTCTTGCCCTTTCTGCTTATCTGTTCTCTGAGTAGCCCTTACTTGCAGAAGTGTCTTTAGTAGTAATCAAGTTATGGATGCATTGTTTGGTGTGCTAATCTCTTGGTCACAACTGGTAATTAGAATGTCCAGGATACCTGAAAAAGTAAGTTTTTAATCTTACCCAGCATGATGCCTTTTTATTTAAAGAGCCTCATTTGGTTGTTGATTGCTACATTTGACTGTGGCACCATTTTCAACTGTTAATTTTTATGTGATGAGCAAACTAATAATAGAAATCCATAGAGCCCCAAATTGACTTGCCAGAAATCTTAAGAGCTTTCTAACTACACTGAAATGTACATAGCCATTGATATTCTGAGCTATGAAGAACTGATTGCACACAGACCAGTCTGTATTGACAAGGTAGCTGCCACAGCTTGTGTACTGACATGTTGGTCCTGGTTTGTAGAAGCTTTGTCACAAAGCTCCCAGAGGTTTCTACTGAATGCAGACTGGATTCTGAACTCAACCTGCTTCTCAGGTTACTTTGTATTGGAGTCTTCTATGGACAGATTCCTTTTGTGGATCTCTGGTTGCATACTGATGTCTTATTCACAAGATAACCTCAGCAACTGAAGTACAACTTTACTTTGTGGATTCATCCACAGACTAATAAGATTTTACCAAAGGTGCCAGTCTTCGCAAAGTCACACATATGAAAATAAATTGAATTTAAGTAGACTCGGCCACCATATCCTAAAAATGGTTTCATGTGTTTTAAGCATCCACTCATTGATGTTGCTTAGATGGATTTAATTCCACAAGTCATGAGAAATGAAAAGATGGATTATACATTTTCTTAACCACTCTGTCTTAGGATTGTTTGTGCTCAAGGATGATCAGTAACACAAACTTTGTACTTTTATGCAGAGATGTTTCAGCATCATTCTAAGCATGAAGCATCTTGCATGATTGTTGTTACTATTTAGAAACACATATTTCAAGGTTAAAAAGCTGTCTCGATGTAATATATCTCTCTTACAGAGGATCCAACTTTAGTTGTCTGTACCCACCATGGGTGGCTAATATCCATGTGTATCTCTAGCTCACCTTACTGCCCTCCTGCCTGGCTTGACATATCACTGTACCTCTGTTCATTATGTGATACATTTTAGGAGACTGCTGAAATGTTTTGGTCTGATATTCTGAGAATATATGTCTATGCTAGTAATTAACATGATTAGTAGGTATAAATTTCAACCTCATGCCTTCTGAAAGGTTACATTTTAGTTGTCCTTAGAAGCATCTACTTATAGAAGTTTTGAATGCAAGTATGTTGTACTTTTAACTATGGATATTTTGCTTCTAAAGAGTAAGGTGTAAATAAATACAAAAGGCAGAATATCAAATCTTCTTGGTATACATTACAATTAGTCTTAGATCATAGGCATATATGCTTACTTTTCATCTAAGCTGAAAATTATAATACACAGGGTCATGAATGTAAATTTACCACTGTGATATTTGTTTTACAAAAATCAGTAGTGTTTATATAGTCTGAAGCAATTTTGAGAAATTTCAAAGCTTAAGATGAAAAGGGGGTAAGTCACAATCACAATACGTAGTGTGTTTTTCTTTAAACCTATAACATGATACACTTCCTTGAATTAAAACAGGGAGACTCAGTCCTCTGAGATCAATGCAAGAAAAACCAGCTGTGGCATTTCTGTCTTCCTTTAGGGCACACAGGAAAATGCTTTGTTACCTTATGGACAAGGGCACTGCTTTCAACTAATCTCTCTTGTTAAACTTTAAGTAGCATCATTAGTTAGAAATTTGACATACAAACTCAAGACAGTCTTGTAAGTCACAGGGTGGAAAAGTCCATTGAAAGCTGAATCTGAGTATGTGGACAAAGGCACAAACAGAAAGGGTATTTATAGGGCTTCTGTGATATTTGCTGATCTCTGCTGTGTGCTACCAGGCATGCTGAATTATGTGGATAATTGAAGGCAAAAAATGCTTTAGAAAGATGTAAATTAAGAACAAGTTATCATAGCACAAAAAAATGGAAAACATATTTATCAAAGGCCTTTACCCATGAGTTCTGAATAAGCGTAACTATTCATCTTGACATCTTTTTCCTCCTCTAAATCATTCTTTCTTCTCTGCTCTTTAAGTAAGTTGTGGAGTGAACTTCCTAGCTCCAGTTCTAACTCATGTGATGGATATAGAAATATATCAGACAGACATGTATTGTAGACTGGTATTAGATACCTGACTTTAATTAAAGTGGGCACAAATGTGACTCAACCACGGAGCTCCTGGCAGTCATCATTGATGTGGTCACCATTGGATCCCCATGGTCATTTGCTAAGGATTGATCTAGGTATAATATGGTTGCTAATGTGATTGAGCCAGTATCACTGGGTAGGAAGAATGCAGGAACTAGAGTATGCAATGGTGAGGACAGCAGTCAGCATTTTTTCCTGAAAACTGAATAAATCAATGAAAGTGTGAATCTTCTTGGTGGATATGGATTTGAGAAATATTCTAAAATAATCCATCAGTACTGAAATCCGACTGCACGAATGAATGATTATTCCAGTGGGTATAGTATAAGGGTATTTTGTTGGGTGTTTTGTCAGAGTAAAGAAGCTACATATACATACTTATCACATTTTTTTATTTATTTTTATATATTTGAGTACACTGTCACTGACTTCAGACACACCAGAAGAGGGTACCCGATCCCATTACAGATGATCATGAGCCACCATGCGGTTGCTGGGAATTGAACCCAGGACCTCTAAAAGAGAAGCCATTGTTTTTAACCACTGAGCAATCTCTACAGCCCCTGATCACATTTTCAAAGGGATCATTTAGTCTCATTGGCTTTGAAGTCTGTCCTATCACCTATTTATCCAGGGTCTTTAAATCTGTATACACAGATTATAATTTTAGCCCTGCTTCATCTTTCTCAGTTTATTTCAATATTGAAAAGTTCCCTTTCAAATGAGGATAAGATGCTCTCTAGGGGTGACTGCATATCTTAGATCAGTGAATTATAGTAGATAAAAAAATTACAAGCATAAGGGTAGGTTTTCAGAATTACCAGGCTATCTACCAACACACTGTGACCAGAAGAGAGTGTACCTCAGAATTCCCAAGGTGCCATTGGAAACTGAAGATCATGGAAATGGAGTTGGAGAGCTGGCAGAGCCATCAGGGAGGGTAGATATGCTGTCCAAGGTACTTGGGTAGGAGTGACTTGGGTAATAGTGAGCTTCTAAGGAACCTGAGAACATTATGCAAGAGCAAGATTCTGGTGATTTAAAAAGATCAGTAGTTAATCACTTTTACTTTCACCTACACTGTAACTGTTAATATTGATCCTCAAATTGATACGATTTAGAATCACCTTGGGAACAAATCGCTAGGCATGTCCATGAATAATTATCTAGACTAGGTTAACTGACAAGCAAAGAGCCATCCCAAATATATGTATTTATCAATGGTTGGGGATCCCAGAGTGTAAAGGATAGAGCCAGCCAAACTCAAGCATTCTTGCTTTCTGCTTCCTACAGTGGATGCAAAGTGTCTGGGCCTAGTTCTGCCATTCCTTCACCATCTTGATGGTCCATATCCTCAGAACTGTGACTCTAAAGAATCTGTCTTAAAGTTGCTTTTGATGAGTGTTTTGTCAGAGTAGGGAAGCAACATGCACACAGTCATATTTTCAAAGTGATCTAGTCTCACTTGCTTGATAAGTCTATCCTATCGTTGTCCACTTTCCCAGGGTCTTTAGAATCTCTGCACATGGATTATAATTTTAGCTCTGCTCCATCTGTTTCAGTTTATTTCACTATTGATATGCCCCCTTTCTCGTGAGGATGGGATGTGCTTTCTGAGGGTGACATCATTTCTTACATAGGTAAATGAAACAAAGCCTGGAATCATCTACTCTTGCGTATCCATTTTACAGCCAGCTTGAGAAAAAATGGATTAAGTGACTTACTCAACTGTGCTCAAACAGGGTGGGGCATCAGGAAGAGAGTGACTGTTGCAAGGTGTGTAGTATACAATCTATCCACTCCTCATGCTGTGTGTCCTTCATCTGACATGTARCCACATACTTATTCAGAGTCTGCCAGGTGTTTTAAGAAATACCAGACAGGTTTAAAACAATTTAGGATTACAGAAGGACATAGCAGTTTGTACAAAGAAATCTCTGTGATCTACAGCAAGCATACACATCAATTGTTAGTGGTGGAGCATCATCAGGATTAACTACAAGTCATACCTTATTACATTCATGGGAATGTCTTCATTCTAAGTGCCCACCATAGTGCTGTGCCACACTGATTTGGACACATTACTTCTAAAGACCATGACAAGTTACAGTTTCCTTGTTACAGGTATTGGCACTTTGAAAGGGGACCTTAAGTCACTACTAAGAATTTGTCAGATTTCTGATAGAGTCAGAACGTGGGGAGGAAATGGACAGGAGTGAGTTGCTGCTTCCATCTCATCAAATCTATGATTTACACATACAGCAAGCTTATGGCTCCTTAGCTGATAGCCACTGGTTACCAGAGGAGACTGGGTTTGTCATACTCTCTACCATGAAGTCACTTGTGTTTGCTTGCTTGATATCACTTCAGAATACTGTGTCTCATCATTGTTTATAGTGATAAAAACTCATCTGTTCCTTTTCATTATTGTCTAGGACTAACCAACTCTTTTGTTCTTTTGCTTCATATTCATAATCAATTATATTCTTTCCAGTTCTCTTTAATATGTAAATCTTTTGGTTTAGCACTCTACTTTTGAATATGAGAAAATATTTTTTGTATCTCTAATGAATCTGAAACAAAATATTATACATATTACAAAACAATTCTAAGTAGATATATGTAGATTCCATAACATGAACACATTATTACATATTGCTTATTATAATATTTTTAAACCTACACTGTAAGTATTAAAAGTTTTATATTTGGATCGAACAGAAATGCTACCATATATATACCCTCCAGTATATTTTACAATATTAATTTTAAAGGTAGCTAACTTGGGACTGCAGAAATTATAAGAAAGACACTAAAATTTTCTGTTAATATTATTTAACCGTCTTTAAGCTTCATAGAATATCATAAAAATTAAATGCTATGAACAATCTTTATCACAGTGAAGACTTACTTTTGTTGTTGCATATGAAGCTTATCATAAATGAAATTCAGTTCAGTGTACATAGATTATATCACTCTTTATTCAAAGCAACCAGGAGCTGGAAAGATGTCTTAATTGTTAAGTGTAGTTCATTCTCTTTGACAGGACCCAGATTGGTTTCCAGTGTCCTACATCCTCTGTATTACCATTTCTAGGAAATTTGATGCCACCTTCAAGACTTGTTGGGCACTGTACACATGTGAGCAAAACACACACACAAGCACGCGCGCACACATACACACAGATGAATGGATGGATAGACGGATGGATGGATAGATAAATAGACAGACAGACAGACCGACCGATAAATGATAGATAGATGGAATGAAATAGAACATTTTAAAAAACCAATACACGTCTTCACTAGTAGATGAGCGATGGCTACTATACGTTGTCTCTTGGATACTAGTGAAAGGTCACCACTGCTCTTGATACATTTATTTAGAATACTTTGTGTATTTGAAGCATATGCAATGTATAATGAGAGAGTAGGAGGAAGGGAGGGAATTTACAAATTTCTCTGTCAATGATTCGATAACAGTCATGTGGAGATATTTTACAAATTTCACTACTTCAAAGGGAAAAAAATCAAAATTTATAAAATGTTCAATATGCCTCTACTTTTTAAGCCAAAATATCATAAAAATCTTTATATAAAAGTGATCTTCATCCGCACATAAAAGTGAACATATGGCATTTGAAACAGCATATAAAGCAATGCGTATTACCTTAGCCAACTAAAGGATAAATCTGCCATTCAACTAAGTAGACAGAACCAAGTTAGTCACTCGTTTTGAGGTACCACTGCAGATCAGACATAGGATTATGTACTTTGTAAAATCTCCTTCAAAAATAGCAAGGTGATGTCATCCTAATTACTTTGAGACATGGCATTATGGATTATTTCCCTGTGTGATTATAGGATTAGCTTCAGTTTGAGGTTTAAGTAAGATGTTTGAAATTCCAATAATATGTGTGGATACCAGATTCCTATTGACTTTTCTAAGCCTGTGGTGCAGCCTGGACTTTATTCTCCAGACAACCAACAGAATTTCCTCTTTTCCAATTAAAGGAAAAAAGATTCCCTACTTGAGGCAAATATCTGGTAAGAATCCCCCTCTCCTGTAAGCATAGTAGGTAAAGGAATAAGAATCCAGGAAGGAGCGTACATTCCAGCCACACAGTGTGAGCTGCTTGTTGGAGATAAAAGAATGTTATCATATCAATAACAAGCATTGCTATGCCAAATTAAATTTGGTATTAACACTGCATATATTAATAATGCCTGATTTGTACACCAATTCCTACCAACTTTGAACCATAGTCTATTCAATATTATTTCTAAAACTGGCAGGCAAGGATATTCAAATTTGTTTGGAAATTCATGAGTGACAGCAGTCTCAGTCTTCTGATCTCTGATGCGATGGGAATTCCAAAGAATTCCCATGAGAACATGGGAGTGACTACTTCGGGTCATTGAGGAATGAAGGTTCACATTATTGTTTTCCCAACATGAAAACAGCCTCAGAGAGTGCAAGAGTTGCTTTAAAGAACACATATCTGTTATGTATTGGAGACGCACCTCGACTAGAACCAGTGTTAAATCTACTTCAGAGACAGTTTGGGCTGAGGATTCCTTAATTGTGTTGTGGAGCTGAATCATGGGATCAGATTGAAGGCTGGCATTCTATAGGTCGTCCACATGAATAAATCAGATTTTTTTCTTATTAAATGTTGGTTGTGGATACCCAATATCCTTTGTATTTGTCAGTTTTACTCCTGCTTAATAAACAGGCCTATGGCTCCCCTGAAGATGGTGGAAATGATGGGCAAATGACTGGTTTTATTTATGAACTGGACCAAAGGATGGTTCAGTCATGATTGAGCAAGGATACATTGTACTAAATACTCTAATAATTTTTAGAGAGTTTTATACGAAGGTATCCTGATCATATTCTTTTCCCCTTCTCCCCAACTTCTCCAAGATACACCCCTCACTCACCAATTTTGTGCCATCTATCTATCTATCTATCTATCTATCTATCTATCTATCTATCTATCTATCATCTATCATCTATCTATCTATCTATCTATCTATCTATCTATCTATCTATCTATCTATCTATCTATCCTGTCTATTCTGTCTTCTCGTCCATCATCCATCCATTCATCCACTCGTTCATCTGTCAGTCTGTCTGTCTGCCTGTCTGTCCGTCCATCCGTCCGTCCGTCCATCCATCCATCCAGCCAGCCAGCCAGCCACTCATCCAACCATCTATCCATCCATCCATCTATCTTGTAGAGACGATCTCAAAGCAGCAGTTGTCTTTGGCTCGTTACATCTCTCTGCTCCCTCTTAACCTTAAGTGCAGTGTTGTGTTGTAAATAAATTAATTATAAGTGTGGATTTCACAGTCTGATCTCCACATTATGACTACTTGTACCTTTCTGTAATGACCTCCCTCTGACTCCTAAAAATAAAAATTCTTCAATGACAGGTGAGAGCTACACCTCCCTGTGGTTATAAGAATAAGTATTTAGAATGCAGTTAGTAAATGTACTAGTTTAGAAAACTGCTCAGACTAGCTATTCCTCTAGGTTCCATGGCTTCTTCAGCAGAAAGGACATATCTTTTTTAAAGTTAATGATTCTGGATCTATACTCTGCTTCCATTATTATTGTTTATATTCTCAAAAGAAAAATATTTCAACGCTAGCATTTCTGCATTCTGAAAAAACAGACTCTCCTCCACTGTGAGAGAAGAATAGTTTGTACTTTAGCTATTTGGAACAACTCCCGCCTGCTTGCAAGTTTWCAAAATTAAACTTATAATATATAAATATATATGTGTGTAAATATATTTGCATCTGTGTATATATGTGTGGGTGTATGATTTTGTGTATAATATAAACACATACTATTCATGGAACAAAATATTCACTATTGTCTAATAAAATGGGACTCTAGCTTCTGGGTAAAATAACTCCTTAAATGTAAATTACAGGGGAAAAAGATTTAACGAATAAGATTCATGAATTGCATAGTCTCATGAATCAATACGTAAGGTGCATGCAAGCTGATATTTTTTATTTTCACTCATACTACATAAAATTTTGTTGTTACTAAAATCATACTAAAGGCACACTTCATAGGGTCTAGTTGCACAAACAACCTCATTCCTTTGAAAATAAAAATGATGACTAATAATTTCTAGCATATTTTCAACTTGATTTGACCAAAATATTCTACATTCTCCCCAGAAAAGGCCATATATAGGGATTTGAAGCTGCCACATAATTTTTTTCCTGCGAATTTCAATTTAATTTATTATGGTGCGATTTTCGTGGATTCAGCTACAAAAATAAATAATAAATAAATAAATAAAGAGTAACAACAGCTCAGAGGAAACAATTCTCTCCAAATTCACAAATTTCATTTGGCAAAGTGATATTTTATATTTATTGGAGTGTGAGCAAATGAAACTCAAGTACAATGTAAGCTCCCTGACGAAAGCCCCCCAAAGAGTACACAAATTACACCAATGTAGCCCACTATCAGCATGTCATGACAAAACTGGTTATCAGATTTATGCATTATTTTTTTAATTTATACTGGATGTTTAGTGCAAGATACAGAAAATTGTAGAAGTTTAAAAACTGTGAAAATAGTAAAGGGATCATCTTAGTTCCTTCTTCTGAAGCAGAACATTGTGTACCACCATGACATGGGATCTAGAAAGACTGTTGTCATGTCTTTGGAACTAGACTACAAGAGTGTACCGCATTTTTAAGAAAATCTGTACAAATGGTTAGAGCATCCAAAACAGAACTAGCATTTTTTTTGCTTATGATTATAATGTCCTAAAGATAATATTTTAGAGTAGTTGATTTTTGGCAGAGAGATATATTTTGTGGTAGGAGCGAAATAGGTCCATTTTCAGGCTGTTTGGACCTACTGTAAAGGTCTGTGAGCTGTCATTCCATAGGAAACATGTTTTCAAATCACATGTTGTTTGTATAAACCACAAAACTGCAGTCAGTTTAGGGAAAACTCCAAAGTATAACTAGCAAGGTGAATAGGCCGAAAGCTTGCATGAGCTGCGCCTTTGAGGCACGCTCATAGAGCATCTCTCTCCTAATTTAAGTTTTAGATAACGTTTGGGAAATACTGATGTGGAGAAGAATATAAATTATTTTAATGTGTCAAATCCCATTTCCATCAAAACTTGTGTTTTCATGTATTGTTTAAATTCTTTGGTGACAATAATGATTTGTAATAAAGAAGAGAAATCGCCTACCATTGAGTAGTTTCTGTTCTATCATTCAACATTCTTTGTATCTTTACCCAAAATAACGAAATGAAGTTGTTGAAAATTCTACCATTGAGAAGTTTTTGTCCTATCATTAACATGGTTTATATCTTTACCCAAAACATAGAAATGAAGTTGTCAAAACTGTTTTTTGTGCTCCAATTTACTCTTTATTTAAGTAAGTCATCAACTCTGGTCATCAGAAATAAATCATTTTGGGAATAGTTCATGTGCACTACTTGGATTGAGAAGCAGATGGTTTTCAAATGACAAGACAAACAGCTTCCATCAGCACGTACCATTGCTTTTTGTTTCAGTTCTCTGGGTTATAAACTCTACTCATTTTAGGACTTTTGTATATCTGAGATCCCACTGGGCCACTAAACAAAGAGAACTATGGTCCTACAAATATCCCCAGTACCTGTGGATGTTGACTTCATTAACAAACTGTGTACAACAGAGATAATTTAGGTTTCAGCCTCTAAGACAAGGAGATGACTGTATCTGGGCATGTTCGGTCTAAACATGAGCCTTAAAAGCACAGAGGCATCTCTATCCATAAGCAAAAGGCAAGATGCAGTAAAAGAATGATCAGAGAGTCTATAATTGTAGGGAGGATGAATTCAGTGCCCTACACCTCCAGCAGGGGATGTGGCAGGTCTGAGTAGACAAAGAAGGATCCAGAGGTAGAGGCAGCTTGTAACAGTATCTGGTGATGAAATTGTGTGACCCCTGCTGTAGTGTTTGGATCAATCTCCACTGAGAATCTATATTCCCATACACCTGAAGCTCACAGGAAGGTCATTATAGTAAACACAGCACAAGTACAAACATGGATAGCAATCCTGCAGGAAGATTCTATTGCAGCCTTCTTGTTTTGGTATTTTGAGGGAGTCATTAGTGTAGCAACATAATACRAATATGTGAGCATCTGGAGATCTGTGTACAGCATGAAGGTTCTAACTTATCACTAGATTAACAACATAGCCATGGGGTGGTCTTCAAGATCCTCACTGTATTTAAAGATATCTGAGTTTAGAGATAAGGTAATTAGAGTGTGCTAATCATATATACATGCATAAAAACATCAGATTCCATATAGTAATTATATATAGTATTTAGGTTGGAATTATGTCAATATGCAAAAAAACAAAATACAGCACTTGCATCAATTTCTCTCCATCACTAATTAAGATCATAAGGATATAGCCAGATAGTCATTCTTTTAAAATCTGCCATTCAGGGGCCAGAGACATAGCCCTTTCTATGCCTTGCCCCTCAAATATCCTTCCACACACTCTCTTTCTCTTTCTTGTCCTTATTGTTACATAATTATGTACATAATTATGTATTTAAATACAACCTGCTTTGTCTATTTTTTTGTTGTTTGTGTGTGTCCAGAATGAAGCTTTAAAATAACTTGAAGCTCACCATAGAACAAAACAAAACTAGATTTAATGTAATCTTGAAACCTCTACTGTAATCAGATAGAAGTTCCCACTGAACACTTTTCTTTTGTCTGTTCTTGTGGCACGTGTTCCTGTTTAGATTTTTATGTCTTTTGTTTACGTTCCTATTTTAGAGCTAGTATAATTTTCTTCCAAATATTTCCAGATGCATGGCTGTTCTTCTTTCAGTTGATAAGCAAGCCACACTAAAATTACATAGAACAAAGAGAAACGAGGGCATTGAAGGGTATGGGTTTTTTCGGTTTGATACAGAACATGAAGCTCTCTAATCATAAGACCARCAGTGCCTAAACCTACGGTCTTGGTTGCTTCTGATCTTAATGGGGATGTGACCATCCCTAACTATGGGATTTTGTGGTTCCCTTAGAAATCTTTTTCCCCACTGCTGTAGCTTTATGAAGGATAGTGTTCTACCCTCAAAGACAGAAACTTTACTTCCAAGATAGCACAACCGTTGGCAGCTTAACACATCTGAACTCCTGCTTCATAGAAATAATCCTTGTTGGATCCCCCTCTCAACGGGGATCATGCTGGTGATGTGTATAATAGTATTTTGACTGAGAGGAGCATGCAGTGTGGGTGACGAAATTAAATTATGATGACACAAAGGATGTCCTAAGTTAACTTTTAATGTGTACCCATCATAATCCTACTGAGTATTTACTGCATCTGAAATATGCAATGGACCAGGAACCACCATCCTAAGAATTTACAAAAGGTGGTTGTCTCTTCCTCAGAGTGCAGAATATAGCCTTTTCCTTCATATCACTCTGAGTTGGCATGTCCAAATCATCACCATGAGTTATCATGTCTAAATCTTCTCAGAAAAATATTACTTTATTTCCCTGCATGTGTGAGTGCATGTGTGTGTTTGTGTACCTGTGTGTGTGTGCGCGCACACACAAATGTATGTGTTACCCAGAGTCTAGAAGAGTTTACTGACCTGTAGATGGAGGTTCAACCATCAAAAGACATACCGTGTGGATGTTGGGACTTTGCAAGATCAAGTGCTATGAAATACTAAGTTATTTCTCCAGACCCCAAATTTGCCTTTCTATCTTATTTGCACTCATTGTCTCTAGTCCTATTATTTTTCTTAAAGTATACTAAACAGGTCTTAAGAAGTATAGCACATATACACAATTAGTTCCCCATTAAATAGTAGTATTTAGATCTCAACACAAACTGGTGGGGATCCACGTAATTAGACAAAGAAAACCAAAAAGTAATTTTCACAAATAGCTCAAGAGTTATATGGAGGGTATAATAATATCCTAGCATTTGTGTGGGGTTGATCAAAGACAGTAAAGATCATTTTGCTGTTCGGCATTGATGATGTAGATTATGATGTGTATGTTGATGCACATTACATAGAGTGGCATTTTTTCTTATGGAAAACATGAATAACTTTTGTGGGGAAAGACCAGCTTTCCTTTTCTGTTGGGCATATTTCTTTAATCTTTTCCACTTCGGTTCTACACACTGCCCTTTCTTACTGTAGCTACTTTAAGGAAATTACTCGTCCCTTCCTTTTCCCATTGATATACAGAGATTCTGATTCAAATTTATTCCAGCAGGCCTATTGGGAGCACAGCATGAAGGTCCTGCACTCACAGATCTCTAGAGAAACTAGAAATGTTAAGCACACAGGATTGCCTTTCAAATGGGGAAGATGGAAAAAGCCTGTTCTTCCATCCAGAAAGCTGGAAACTGGAAGCGATTAACAGCTGGTGATATGCACTATCTGTTGGCTCAGGCCATATGGAGATCCTACAACCAGGACCAGAGGTGGCTAGTAATCTAATTGACCCTTACAGCCACAATCTCCCCAAACTCCTACAACTAGGACCAGAGGTGGCTAATAGCCAAATGACCTCTATGTTATCTGTATGACTAAGACCAAGCCTGACCTTTCTTTAGGACCTCAAGCTAGCACAGGCAGCCTTTCTCTAGATACCATTTTCTTGGAAGAAATAACATGTACCTTGAGTTACATTTTAATATAATTACACTGCCTTGCTCATGGGAAGGGAATTGTATTAGACCAGGAAACATTTTTTAAATTATACTGTGTTTAAATTTGTTGGGAATGCCCCCCTGCCCCAGGCATTAAACTCCCCAGAGCTTGACCCATGTTGACAGAGTCATTCTGAACTGAGTTTCCATTTTCGTCTCTATAGTTCACTTCCCTGCCTGCCAGGAGCACCTGCAGGGTCCTTCTCACATGCCTTGTTATCTCATTATGTATTTCTATCTTGGACTAACAATGGCCAAGGATCATAGAAGATGCTAAGAGGTTTGACTGTTCAAACCGCTTAGCTTTATGGTATTTGACAGCTATCAAAGAGACTACATGAAAATACATTGTTGCAAAGAGATCTACTATATAAGAATGCTAATTTGAAAATAATTTTTTGCCTAGATCCCAGCATCCTTTTGCATTCCTCAAGACTTCACCATCAGGAAAATTATTCTTTATTTCCACATATCAACAACGATTTTGGCACTAGCCACAACAAGCTCACATTCCCAGTATATAAATTACCCAGTGGAGACTAACTTCTCTGTAGTTCAGACCAAACCTAATAGGAAATAGTTACAGAAGGCCTGTCAGAATTAGCACATCCACAGATGAGCCTCCCTTTAGTACTTACCTTATGGCATTGATTTTAGTCTGAGGTTAATGCAGAGGGTGGTTTTGATCACTCTTTGCCATTCACACAGCCAGAAACAATGGGTTTCCATGGCCACACAATGGTTCAGGCCTTGTTAAAACTCAGAATGCTCTTTCTTGTTATTATTTTCTAATCCAATTACTATCGTCTTTATATGATG
Source organism: Apodemus speciosus (assembly GCA_002335545.1). NCBI lineage: Eukaryota > Metazoa > Chordata > Mammalia > Rodentia > Muridae > Apodemus > Apodemus speciosus. The sequence goes on from BDUI01004182.1 coordinate 76,408, forward strand.
CACTCAGAACAGGGAAATGTTGGTGGAGCATATTTCTCCTATTCTGGGAGATCATGATGCCCCTCCTAACTCATAGTTAAAAATGACCTAACGGTCAGTTTGTCTGTTGACAGATTGCAATCCAGATCCCTCAGAAAGTGTGCAGGTTTACATGTGACTTAGAAAAACCTTCAGTGTCCAGCAGTCCTGGGGATTTTTCCTTAGAGAGTGATTTAAGTTCAGCACCTGCCTAGGGTAGGGTGGGTAAGGGCAGGGTTTAAAGGTGATATTAGAGTCTACCTTTATTTGAACACTGAAATTTCCTAACATCTGTTCTTGGTGCCTCCCGGAATGTGAGATACTCAGTGTGGATCATGCTCCAGCCAGCTTGCCTCCTTTTATGACATATGGGTGTCAGTGTTTGCCACCTGTTGCAATATACAGCAAATGACAAAGGCTTGCTGCCAGAGCCCTGTCTTTTAGTCGCCCCACAGTATTACTCTTTGTGTTTTTTTCTCTGCCAACCACCTGGCAAGCTCCTGCTTCACAAAAAGCAAGGTGGGCTCATCTTCAAAATAGACATATTATTCCTCAAGGGACAAAAGAAATAACGTCTCTCACAGATGGTCTCCAGCACATGCAGTGGTCAAATAATCGTGACAAGCAGAAGATGGTAGTGGCAAGTTGGTAGCATCTACTTCAATTGTGTCAAAGCACATGCTTGAGAGGCAGGGAGCAAAGAGAGATTATTTCAAGATGACAGAAACTTGGGCCACTACCCCTTTGCATAAAATATGTGTTTGGCAAAGACACCTCACTTCATTGTAATGTGTCTGAACAGCTCAAATGTGTGACTCTGAACTAGATGTATTCTTTTGTTATTCCAAACACATGTACTTTGTGCCTGTTGTAAAACAGCCCTGTCACAATTCCTAAGCCTTTCCTAAATGTTTAAAGACAATGGTGCAAGTTTTCAGGATCGCTTACTAGAAATATAGTGGATTTATCAAATGATGTCAAATAGGATAAGCACAAACATCTATTTAGATCCCAGTACAGTGATCCTTGGCCTGATGGATGAAAGATCTCCACGTTTGTTTTCTGTCTTTGAACTAAGTTATATTTCTCAGTGTCTTCTCCATATATTATGAATGAGCATGACAGTGAATTTTTGTGTAAGAAGACAGGACTGAGCATCATTCTTTCTTAGCATTCATAAAGAAACTCCACCCAAACTTCCCTTTAGTCTGTGTAAGAGAACTGTGAACACAGAGATCATGGACACATGACAAATTTGCTCACAGATTTCACCAAACTTTATGCTTCTCTGCCATCTTGAATCAATATTTAATGATTAACACCTTAAATTGCCTATGATACCTCTAGTCCAGGTAAATAACCACAAAAGATGGATCACTGAAGTCAATAAGAGGATATGATTAAAAATGCCAAAACCATTTCCATCATATGCTGCTGGTACAGACACAGGCTCCGGAAGCATTGTGTGGACTACAGGATTGCTTCTACTTCCACATGAGTCTAAGTTAATGTGAATAGATATTCAGTGGCCTCATTATATGGAAAATTAACACATTATATAAGATCTCAGAGCAGTAGAGGATGGGTATTCCTCTCATCATGGAGGCTATAGACAGAAAACATAAACGTAGTGTTACCCACCTGTTTACTTGTACTATTGCTTTATCGGTAGTAACTGGAACTTCAAAGAACTGGCACAAGAAGCTAATAGAAAGGGTCAGTTGTCTACCCTAGCAATGTATGAGACTATTTTGTGAAGGTAGATCAAAGAGAGTTGTTGCTTTAATAAACTCTGTACTTTTGCTTCATCGCATGACATAAATGGTGAGCAAGCAAGTGTCATCAGATGAGAGAACCTGAGCGTTTTTCACCAGATCCCTGAAGAAAGTGCTTTATGCACTGTTTCACAGAGTCGAGCGACATTTTCTACCTTGAAAGTAGGTATTATTGCTTAAAAATAAATGTTCAAAGGATCTTATTGTTGGGGTTTTTTTTCATACATTGGAATTAAAACTAGACCCTAAGCTACAGTGTGTGTGCGTGCGTGCGTGCGTGCGTGCGTGCGTGCGTGCGTGCGTGCGTGTGTGTGTGTGTGTGTGTGTGTATACAAGTGTAAGTCTGGTTAGAGCATAACTTTTAGGAACGAGATCAAAATAGACTGATATCGGGCATGAGGAACAACAAAATGTTGGCAAAAAGAAACCTGAGTCCTAGAAGAAGTTATAAGCAAATTATTTTTTCTAATTTTAACTCTTGTCAGTTTTTTTTCCATAGTGGAGAAGTGAAATAAACTTTCTAGGTGCTAAAGTAGTAATACCGAGAACAATAAAATAAGTGAGATTAATAGACAGACAGACAGACAGACAGACAGACAGACAGACAGACGAACGGACGGACAGACACACGAATGGACGGACGGACTGACAGATAATATAGGTGATAGAAAAAGTATAAAACCCTACACAAAACTCAGTTACTTAGGAATGGCCATTGTAATTGTATAGAAGCTTACTGGCTTTCTTAATCTGCTTGTGTGGTGTTTTTATTTATGTGTCAATTAGAAGAGATGAATTGATTTAATGAATAGGAATCTACACTGCCAATACTCCAATTCTTGTGCTATCCCTCGTTTGAGCCTACAGGTTTTAAAAATTGAAGTGGATAGGTCATGTATAGTTAGGGAGTTTGACTGTACATTTGAAAGTTATTTCTGACTAGGGGAAAGAAAACAAAACTATTGAAAGGAAATGCTCAAGTGGAAATCTCTCCAGGGTTTTTAAGTCTGTGAATAATTTAGATTTATGCTCTGAAACACGGCAGGTTTTATTTTCTAACACTAATTCATATTATCCTGGTGAAACTTATTTATTCATATTTTGAAAAATCTGTGTTCTGTCTTACTGCTAAGTTTATGGGAACTCCAGTAAACAATTTACAGGAWATTTTGCAATATGAGAAAGGGAAAAACCGAGGTATCTAATAATGTTAAAATTAACCCACAAGCCCTTGAACAATGATCTATGTTTAGTATTTCGTGCAATATTCTTCAACTTCAAGAAAATGAGGGTGACATCTCTCAAAGCCTACTTGAAGTCTAGTTTATGACGTCAGGCAATATTCTTTTCCCAATTTTTTATGTGAATACTGATAAGCAGGTAGGTAGACAGGAGGAGAGGAAAGAAGTGTGGGCAGGAACTGAAGTTCAAAGAAGACAGGAGAAGCTGAAAGAGATTCCTAAGGAGCATGCTGTGGAGATAAGAGAAACAGAGAGCCAGTGGGAGACAAGAAAATGAGATGGCAAAGGATGCCAGACCCAGTGGAGGGGATGATAAAAGGAAAGGCGGGCATTGTGTCAGGAACCTTGGAACAACAAAAGAGAAATACGTGATCAGAAAAGCCTTAAGAGAATATTCAAAAATATAATCTAATATTTACCAGATTAAAAGACAATGTAAAAATGAACTACCATATTTGAAATCAAAACTTCAAGACAGAAGGCAGAAATCTGTTAGATTTTTATGTGACGTTCATTTATTCTAAGTCTCTCATCCGGGCTCTTTAACCCCCACTGTCCAATATTCTTACCAATCTGGTTCTGCCTCTTTTCTGTAAAAGGAAAATCACTCATTATTAATTATAAAAAACAAAGCTTCTATAAATAGATGTAAATGATCAAAATTGAGTGACTTGGTATATTCACGTATGAAATCTTTTTATGAGAATCAAATGTAATGGACTACGGAGAATTGGCTGCTTAAACAATTTCAGGTATGTTAACTAATTCCAGAAGCATGTTCCTGTTTTCCTTTTTAAGCATATCCTTATGTAATAGACTACTCATCCAGTATTTGCTAGGCCTTTGGTTGAAAGAGAAATTCAGTGAGCTCAAGCAGACTTATGTAATAACAGTGTTAGGGAGAGCTCTTTAGGTTTGATTCCATCAGGGGATAAAGCATCTTAGGGACTATGTTTCCTTAATGCCCTTTATGTCCCAGGATCCTGGCTTTATTTTACCAGGATTCATGGTAAAATATCAAAGCTTCTGAAGACCTCCTACCTAAAAATCTTAGGTTTGCCATTGCCAGAAGTAGAAGCCCCTTTCTCTCAGTATACCAAACAAAATTCAGGGAGTAAGCCTGAGATACTTTTTGTGTCCCCATTGTTCCGTTTCTTTCAAGAAGAGGACAAAGAACATGGCTCCCTAATGGAGAATCTAGTTTTAAAAGGTAGGAATCACTATGTCCAGGGAGGGAAACTTACCACTTGTCATCCTAAGGGAGACATTTTTGTTTCTAATTCCAGGTTTTATGTTGCATTCAGTCAAAGCCAAAAATRGAATCCTTGTCCTGAAAGGAGTAAAAAGAGAGTTTATTTTGGAGTAGTTTTGAGTGACCACAGTCCAGGAACCGTTTCCAGTATGGAAGAAGTTTGTGAAGTTTTACAGATCAAAGAAAGTCATAAAGCAAGGCAAGTTCAGAATGCATTGTTGGGTACTTCAGAGAGGCAGGTACCGGAAGATGGGAGAAGGTAAGTTAGTTGACTCCAACAGGCTTTTAATCAATTAGTCAGAAGATGTTTGTTCTGACAAAGAGTGGGCATGGCATGGCTATTCTGGGACATTCTTCTCTGTTAATACTACTGAAATTCTAATCGCTCCATCAGTCTCTACAGATGCAACTTTTTCCAGAGTGTTTGCTAGCCCTAATGTGACCCAGCTCCTCTAACTGCAGTTGAAACTACCCAAGCCAGTGTATGACCCTATGGTTCATATTTCCCCATTGTAGGTCCTGTGAACTACAACACATGGCGTCAGGGTTATTGAGACTGATTATAATTCTGTTCAATGAATGGGCTTTCCAAAACCAAAGGTCACCAAAGCAAAATAAAAGGAATAAGAAGAAATCAAAATAAGGAGCATATTTAAGCATATTAAGTTGTTCCATTAAGAGCTTCAGTTTGTGTTGATATAAACTTCAGATCACATTCTGAAGTGATAAATACATGCACGTATATATTTTATATGCATACACACACACATATATACACACACATATATGTATGCACAGATACTTTTAGTTCATTTTTATTAACATGATAGTAGGTTGTAGAACACTTTTAACTGCATAAAAATACAAGTACATAGCAGGATATTCCTGGATTGACTTGCTTAGACAGACTTAATTAATGGATTCATTAACAGTAGGATATTAATTTCCATACTCCCTTACTTTAACCAATGCTTCCCTGCGAGTTTGTTCATTTCTTCTAAAACTTACCTATGATTTTAAATCACTCCCCAGTGGGTATATACATGATGAACTCAAATCTGAGGCCACAGGTCTTTTAAGAAAGGAACATTTTAGCCCAAGTGAATCTTGACACTGTTGTAATCTGCACTTGCATTATTCAACTTTCTATGAAAATATTCAAACAGTATTAAGCTATAACTTTTAAACTATCAGTAACTTTCTGTATTTTATTTGATGGCTCATAAGAAAATTACACATGCGTTCACAATGTTTTCTGATGCTGTTTATGTAACCATTAACTAAAATTGTAAGTAGATAGTAAATAACTTTATCAACTTAAAGTATTTGAAACACTGTTCTTTGAGTCTAAAAAGAGTATGTGTTCATGTGTGTGTGTGTGAATTTTTTTGAGTGTTCTTCATGATAATTTTATAGAACACACTATAAGTACATTTTTAAAGATTTGTTTATTTTTCTTTTATGTGCAGTAGTGTTTTGCCTGCATGAATGTGTAAAGGTGCCAGATCTCCTAGAATTGGCACTACAGACAGTTGTGACTGCCATGTGGGTGCTGGGAATTCAACCCAGCTCAGTAGAAGAGCAGCCAGAGCTCTTAACTGCTGGGCCATGTTTCCATCCCCCAGGAAAGCATTAGGCATTGGTTTGTTTTTGTTTGTTTGTTTGTTTGTTTGTTTGTTTGTTTGTTTGTTTGTTTGAGACAGGGTTTCTCTGTATGGCCTGGCTGTTCTGGAACTCACTTTGTAGACTAGGCTGGCTTTGAACTCAGAGATCTGCCTGCCTCTGCTGCCCAACTGCTGGAATTAAAGGTGTGCACCACCACTGCCCAACCATTTATTTTTTCATTTATTTTTATTACTTTAATTTATTACATAAAGAGCTGAAGTATGTTCACCTCCATTATAACTTAGCTGCACCTATGAAGTGAAACTTTCTGTTCTGTAGAGACAGGGGAGGGGCTGGCTGCTCATCAATATTCCACAGAGGTAGCACAGGAGCCAGATGTGTGTATGGTATAGGAACAACAGAACAAGACACTTTTTGCAGCCACCATCTTCGCTCCTGAGACTGAGCTGGCTGTTACAGGCAGGAATTCAGGGAACACATCAGTGTAAGATCACTTGGGACTCGGTCTACCAGGGCACCACATACACCCAGGAGCTGGGCAGTGCCACAACATTCTGTGCTAGGGGAGAGCCAGTCACCCAGGAGTGCTGAGACAGGTTTGCAGGCACACAGAAGGGACAAGCACCAGCCAGAGACAGCAGGACCAACGAACACCAAAGATAACCAAATGGTGAAAGGCAAATGTAGGAATGTTACCGACAGATATCAAGGCAAAATGGCACCAATTCTCCTACAGCAGCAAGTCCTGGATACCCCAACACACCAGAAAAGCAAGATTTGGATTTAAAATCACAACTCATGATGCTGATAGAGGGCTTCAAGAAGGACATAAATAACTCCCTTAAAGAAATACAGGAGAACACAAGTAAACAGGGAGAAGCCCTTAAAGAACTACAGGAAAACACAACAAAACACACAAAAAAATTGAACAAAACCATCCAGGATCTAAAAATGGAGGTAAAAAAACAATAAAGAAATCACAAAGGGAAACAACTCTGTACATAGAAAATTTAGGAAAGAAATCAGGATTCATGGATGCAAGCATCAACAACAGAATACAAGAGAAGAGAGAATCTTAGATACAAAAGACACCATAGAAAGCATTGCCACAACAGTCAAAGAAAATGCAAAATGCGAAAAGCTCCTGACCCAAAAGATCCAGGAAGTCCAGGACAAAATGAGAACACAAAACCTAAGGATTATAGGTATAGAAGAGAGCAAAGATTCCCAACTCAATGGGCCAGTAAATGTATTCAACAAAATTATAGAAGAAAACTTCCCTAACATAAAGAAACAGATGCCTGTGAACATACAAGAAGCCTACAGAACTCAAAATATATTTGACCAGAAAAGAAATTCCTTCTGTCACATAATAATTAAAACATGCCAAATACACTAAACAAAGACAGAATATTAAAACCAGTAAAGGAGAAAGGTCAAGTAACATATAAAGGTAGACCTATCAGAATTACACCAGAATTCTCACCAGAGACTATTGAGAAGAGCCTGGGCAGATGTCATAATCTGTAGATATCTATTAGACCCTAAGGGAACACAAATGTCGACCCAGGCTGCTATACCCAGCAAATCTCTCAATTACCAAAGATGGAGAAACCAAGGTATTCCATAACAAAAACAAATTTTACACAATACCTTTCCACAAATCCTGCCCTTCAAAGGATAATGAATGGAAAACACCAACAAAAGAGATGCTACAGCCTAGAAAAGGCAAGAAATTAATCTTCTTTCGACAAACCCAAACAAAGATAACCATACAAACATAAAAATTACATCAAAAATAACAGGAAGCAACAACCACTATTCCTTATTATCTCTTAACATCAATGGACTCAATTCCCCAATAAAAAGACAAAGACTAACAGGCTGGATACATAAACAGGACTGAACATTTTGCTGCATACAGGAAACACACCTCAGTGTCAAAAACAAAGAGTAACTCAGAATAAAATTTCCAATCAAATGGTCCCAGGAAACAAGCTGGAGTAGCCATTCTAATATCCAATAAAATAGACTTTCAATCAAAGTCATCAAAAAAGACATGGAGGACACTTTATACTCATCAAAGGAAAAATCTACCAAGAAGAACTCTCAATTCTGAATGTTTATGCTCCAAATACAAGGGCACGCTCATTCATAATAGAAACTTTACTAAAGCTTGAAGCACATATTGCACCTCACACAATAATTGTGACTGACTTCAACACCCCACTCTCCTCAATGGACAGATCAGGGAAATAAAAACTAAACAGAGACACAGTGAAACTAACAGAAGTTTTGGACCAAATGGATTTAATAGATATCTATAGAACGTTTCATCCTAAATCAATGGAATATACCTTCTCAGCACCTGATGGTATGTTATCCAAAGTTGACTATATAATTGCTCACAAAATAGAGCTCAACAGATATAAGAAGATCGAACTAATTCCATGCCTCCTATCAGATCACTATGGAGTAAGAGTAGTCTTCAATAGCAACAAAAACAACAGAAAGCCCACATACACATGGAAGCTGAACAATGTTCTAATCAGTGATACCTTGGTCAAGGAAGAAATAAGGAAATAAATAAAAGATTTTTTTAGAATTTAATAAAAATGAAGGCACGAAATACCCAAATTTATGGGACACAGTTGAAAGCAGAGCTAAGAGGAAAAGTCATAGCTCCGAGTGCCTCCAAAAAGAAGCTGGAGAGAGCATATACTAGCAGCTTGACAGCACACCTGAAAGCTTTATAACAGAAAGAAGCTAATACACCCAAGAGGAGTAAAAGGCAGGAAATCAACAAACTCAGGGCTGAAATCAACCAAGTAGAAACAGAAAGACCTATACAAAGAATCTACAAAACCAGGAGCTGGTTATTTGGTAAAATCAACAAGATAGATAAACCCTTAGCCAGATTAACCAGAGGGCACAGAGACAGTATCCAAATTAACAAAATCAGAAAGGAAAAGGGAGATATAACAACAGAAACAGGAAATTTAAAAAAAGCATCAGATCCTACTACAAAAGCCTATACTCAACACAACTGGAAAATCTGGATGAAATGGACTATTTCCTAGACAGATACCAAGTACCAAAGTTAAATCAGGATCAGATAGAYCATCTAAAAGGTCCCAAAACCTCTAAAGAAATAGAAGTGGTCATTGAAAGACTCCCAACCAAAAATAAGCACAGGACCAAATGGTTTTAGTGCAGAAGTCTATCAGACCTTCAAAGAATAACTCAAACCAATACTCTTCAAACTATTCAACAAAATAGAAACAGAAGGAACATTACCCAACTTCTTCTATGAAGCCACAATTACACTGATACCAAAACCACTAAAAGGATAAACAGGCTGAGAAAGAAATTAGGGAAATTTCACAATAGTCACAAACAATATAAAGTATCTTGGTGTGACTCTAACCAAACAAGTAAAAGAACTGTATGACAAGAATTTCAAGTCTCTGAAGAAAAAAATTGAAGAAGACCTCAGAAAATGGAAAGATCTTCCATGCTCATGGATTGGCAGGATTAATATAGTAAAAATGGCCATCTTGCCAAAAGCAATATACAGATTCCATGCAATCCCCATCAAAATCCTAACTCAATTCTTCATAGAGTCAGAAAGTCTCAAATTCATCTGGAATAAAAAAAAAAAAAAACCAGGATAGCTAAAAACTATTCTCAACAGTAAAACAACTTCTGGGAGAAGCAGTATTCCAGACCTCAAGCATTACTACAGAGCAATAGTGTTAAAAACTGCATGGTAGTGGTACAGGGACAGGCAGGTAGATCAGTGGGATAGAATTGAAGACTCAGAAATGAACCCACACACCTATGGTCACTTGATCTTTGACAAAGGAGCTGAAACCATCCTGTGGAAAAAAGAAAAGCCTAGCATGCAGAAAAATGCAAATCAATCCATTCTTATCTCCTTGTACTAAGCTCAACTCCAAGTTGATCAAGGACCTCCACATAAAACCAGACACATTGAAACTAATAAAAAAGAAACTGGGGAAGAGCCTTGAGGACATGGGCACAGGGGGAAATTTCCTGAACACCAATGGCTTATGTTCTAAGATCAGGAATTGAAAAATGAGACCTCATAAAATTACAAACTTTCTGTAAGGCAAAGGATACTGCTAAAAGGACAAAATGGCAACCGACAAATTGGGAAAAGATCTTTACCAACCCTACATCCGACAGAGGGTTATATCCAATATATACAAAGAACTCAAGAAGTTAGACTCCAGAGAGCCAAATAACCCTATTAAAAATGGGATACAGAGTTAAACAAAGAATTTTTACCTGAGGAATATCGAATGGCTGAGAAGCACCTAAAGAAATGTTTAACATCCTTAGTCATTAGGAAAATGCAAATCAAAGCAACCCTGAGATTTCACCTCACACCAGTCAGAATGGCTAAGATCAAAAACTCAGGAGACACCAAGTGCTGGTGAGGATGTGGAGAAAGAGGAACACTCCTCCACTGCTGGTGGAATTGCAAGCTGGTAAAACCACTCTGGAAATCAGTTTGGCGGTTTCTCAGAAAACTGGGCATGACACTTCTGGAGGACCCTGTTATACCACTCCTAGGCATATACCAGAGTATTCCCAGGCATGCAATAAGGACACATGCTCCACTATGTTCATAGCAGCCCTATTTATAATAGCCAGAAGCTGGAAAGAACCCAGATGTTCCTCAATGGAGGAATGGATACAGAAAATGTGGTATATTTACACATGGAATACTACTCAGCTATTAAAAACAATGAATTCATGAAATTCCTAGGCAAATGGATGGAACTGGAAAATATCATCTTGAGTGAAGTAACCCAATCACAAAAGAACACACATGATATGTACTCACTGATAAGTGAATATTAGTCCGGAAGCTTGGAATACCCAAGACACAATTCATATATCAAATGATGCCCAAGAAGAAGGAAGAACAAAGTATGGATACTCTGGTCCTTCTTAGAAGGGGAAACAAAATACCCACAGAAGGAGATACAGAGACAAAGTGTGGAGCAGAGTCTGAGAGAAAGACCATCCAGAGACTACCCCACCTAGGGATCCATCCCATATACAGTTACAAAACCCAGACACTATTATTGATGCCCACAAGTACTTGCCGACTGGAGCCGGATATAGCTGTCACTTGGGAGGCTCTGCTAGTGCATCACAAATACAGAGGGGGACACTCTCAGTCAGCCATTGAACTGAGCACAGGGTCCCCAATGGGAGAACTAGAGAAAGGACCCCATGAGCTGAAGGGGTTTGCAGTGCCATAGGAGGAACCCAGTATTCCCAGAGCTCCCAGGGACAAAAACATCAACCAGAGAGTACACGTGGAGTTACCCATGGCTCCAGAAGCATAGGCAGCAGAGGATGGCCTTGTTGGACATCAAAGGGAAGAGAGGCCCCTGGTCCTGGAAAGGTTTGATGCAGCAGTGTAGGGGAATACCAGGGCAGTGAAGCGGGAGGGGGTTGATTGGGGAATAGGGGGAGAAGAGATGGCTTATGGGACTTTGGGGGAGGGGACCAGGAAAGGGGAAATCATTTGAAATGTAAATAACGAATATATCCAATAAAAAAATAAAGATTAAAAAAAGACATGCTGCCTGGCATGGAAGAAAACTTTACATAAGAATGTGGTGATTTGGACTACATATTCCCTTCTTTCCACTTGATTTGTGATTGACACTCTTTGTAGGGAGAGGGAGTGGAGTCTAATGAAGCCAAATCCCTTAGACCTGCTGATGATTACCAGGATTCACCTGCTGGTGTTTCCAGGATTCCCTCTCAAACATCCATTTGATGAAAATCAAAATGATAAACCTCCCTTTCATGTCTTTTATCTGAATTTCCTCCCAAATAAAATCTATCGTTGTCAACATATAAGTATTAATATAAAACTAACTGACATATTGATTTATATACTGCTTTTACTCCCAAAGTATAATACAGACTTATTAGGATGGCATGATTTAGATAATGCTTAATTTCATCTCATATTACATGTTTTAATAACATTTCAAACTGTAGAGGAGGTATTCTGTACATTCCTAATAGAATCTTCTAAAATGACTATTTGCATAATCTTTAAACTGCGGTTTCCCCCTCAAACTAAACGTTTTAAAATTCTGTGGTGATTTTTATTCAAAAATGTTAGTCTAAAATGAGTGATACCTGGGTTGACAGGAACCTCTGGGGCATCMTTTCACCAYGCCACTTTATCTGGCAGGACAGCCCCAGGCCATGCACTTGACTGACAATTAAGAGTTGGGGAATGTGCCAAAAGTACCCAAGGCTGAGGTCACCTTTCTGCGCCTAGGGACACACTCCCAGGGAAACCATTGTCATCAATCCAAGGGAAGTATCTTAGTACAGAGCCCCCTGACGTTTAGGAAAGGTTTAAAATATATGACTGTATCTCATCCATTTAAAGTGATGAGAGGAAGAAGGACAGAGGCTCAAAAAAAAAAAAAAATCAATACCTAGAGGGTAAGTGCCTTGGCAATATCTGGGTGAGTGTATAAATCAAGCACATTGAAAGATGCCTGTTTTATTCAGCACTCAGAGCAAACATTCCCTTGGGCGGGCTGTATCTACATGCCGCAAACACACCCACTACCTTCAGCATCCTATTTAAGATAACTGGGTCAAGCCCTCCTCTGTCTATATCCACTACAACATGGCAAATACTAAGCAATCAGAATAGTACTGAACTTGAAATAATCTCTGCCACTGTCTGTAGATTATAGTTTCTTGAAGACTGGGGGTTTGTTTATTCATTGTATGCCCAGCAGTGCATTGGAACCCAAATGGTGAGTCTGTTTCTGCCTAAATCACTGCCCTTACCCCCGCTGTGGGCTTTTGGACACACATTATCGGTCAGGTGCTTCGACCATGAGTGACAGTTTGTAAGGGAGGGTCACTGGGACACTAATGAAGGCAAATTAATCATAACTACTAATAGGCCACCTGGACTCCAACGCTTCCCTGGCAGAGATCCTAAAAGTACACAGCGTATCATTTTTGAAGGAGCATAAGAAACATCAAAGATGAAATAGAAGCCTCTGCTTGAATGCATTAGTTCAATGATTTATGTGGCTCTTAAGAACTGTGAGGCAAAAGGACGTACCCTACTTGAAGCATCGTTCGACTCTTCAAGGTGTTTCGAGGGGCATCAGTGTTAAACATATTCTGATATAATTTTCAGTATTTGATTAGTTCCAGAAGTACAGATGTAGCTTTGAGCACAAATTGAAATGATAGAAAGTGTATAATAGAAATTCCCTAATAGCCGATTTCTAAAAAATCAAAAAATAAAAAATGAAAAATAAATCCAATCATAATTTCATGACAAAACAGCTATTTCTAGTCAGTTTACTCATGACAACCAATTTTACAAAGAGCTCACAAGATTGCATTATGTATTGTTTTCTTAATGATAACAATTTAAATTATACTTTGCTATGTTATGATACTAGAAACACATTTTGTGGAAAAAAAAGAGTTGTAGCTAAATGTCATCTCCTTTAAATTTTCTCTTACTGAGTTAAGATATAATGGAGATTTTTCTTATTCATAATGCATTTTACTAGCTTTTCTAGATCYGTTTTTCTTGACCTGTGGACTTCGACCCCTTTGAGAGTCAAATGACCCTTTCATAGGACTTGCCTATCAGATAACCTGGATATCAGCCACTTACATTACAATCTCTAACAGTAGCAAAATTAGAGTTATGGAGTAGCAACAAAAATAAATTCATGGTTGAGGGTCAGTTCAACATAAGTAACTATATTAAAGGGTTGCAGTGTTAGAAAGGCTGAGAACCACTGCTTTAGATTAAGCACAGATGTTTTGAAATGCAACCAAACTACATTCTTGATAGAGAAGGGACTGTGAGCTTGAATGTTGGAGTTTTTATAATAGCAAAATTCTTCCACTTGAATTTCTTGTTTTATCTAAAGAGTAGTGGACTGTTTAGTAATACCTTACACCTTTAGTAATACCTACTCCTTAGGTGTAAGATATTATGTTACAAATTTCAAAGCTCTTTGTGGTATATACAAATAACCATTTGAAAATACCAGGATATTATTGTCAGTTACATGTTTAGTAGACAGCATCTGTTTATACATATAAATATACATATACACATACACATACATATACATATTATAAGGAATTTTAATAGCACACTTGTTTGAATAACACTAATATATCCTAGGATAATCATCTGTTTATTATAGAATTACACAAACCTAATTATAAATTTCCAGCCCTCCTATCAAGTAGTTAAATTAGTAAGACAAATGCCTAACTACGTCAATCCTCAGTTTGAATTATTCAGCAGAGTACAGACAATAATTACCTGATACAGGAATAAAATGTTTTAATATTACCATTAATATGCATAATTTTAAATAGTACTTGGCGTACTGTTCCAGATGAGTGTTCACAGGATGTTATTAACTCTCTTTATATTTCATTAAAGATCTTTAGTAAGTACCTGTAATAAATATCTTCAAATACCTTTAACTCTTATCTCTATTTTATAAAAACAAATACATCTCTTACCGCAGTTGCCCATACACATAAACCTGGTTGGTAGGAAAATATAAATAAGATGTAACCACCATCAAAAACTAAAGTTTCTAAATTACTAGACTTGAAGCATAATGGTTGTGTTTGGTTAGGAAGAACATTTTGAAATCAAGCAGTGATCAGCAGTGAGCTTGATCCTGGGTGTTTGTTTATTTTGTGATATGGGGTATTAAACACGGGACTCAGGTTGAGTCTTGTTCTCAGACCTTCTGGACAATCTATAAACAATCCATTATTCTATATGATAAAAATTATAGATGCTATTGAATTGCTGAGTGTGGAACAGTGCTATTTTAACTCAATAAGCTGTCTTTTAGTCTATTTTTGCTTTTGTCCAAGTCTTCTGGTATGCAGAGAGCATTGAGTGTAAGAAAACTATGTTCATTTATTTTAGATAACCTGATATAGATAATAAGTCATTAAAAAACACTCCAGGTATTTTAAAAATATGGTGATTTTCTTATAAAGAAACAAAATATTCTATGCACAAAAACTGTTCCTGAAGCCCCTAAGTTTATAATTTGATTTATTGTAGAAGTTGATCCTTAATCATTCACTGTTCAATTTTTCCTAGGAGACCTGTATTTATTAAAGTAGACAGAATTTTCTTTTCTTGCTGACTCATTTTTTTTAAAGTAAAAAAAAAAAAAAACCTACTATGGTTATAATTGTTGTTATTTGTCTTCTTTTTGACCCTTTTATGTCCTGTAGATTAGCTGATGGTGTCTCATTAACAGTAGGAAGAGTTTCTTCTGATGCACCATTACAATGAGCTTTAAAGAAAAAATAGAGCTTTTATATTTTCAGTGGTAGAATGCTCATCTTTGGAGGTCATTCCTACGTCGAAAACAAAACTAAATAAAAAGACAATATTTTCCTAATTACATTTTACTGCATCCCAAGTAGAATAAAACAAAACAAAGCAAACATAAAAACAAACCAAAATCCCCAAGAGGAGCAGGTGTGAAAGGAGGAAGATGAGAGGGGGGGAAGGAGGTAGGGAGGAAGGGAAGGAGGGAGAGAGAGAGAGAGAGAGAGAGAGAGAGAGAGAGAGAGAGAGAGAGAGAGAGAGAGAGAGAGAGAGAGAGAGAGGGTGTACTAGAATGCCTTTTCTCTAGGGCACTGCCTTTATCTCTCTGGGCAGGAAGGACCCTGATAATTAAATACGGTAGCTATGTATTGCTACTGAGAGTACTACCCTCCACCCAAGCCCTGTCCACACAACTCGGTCTTACACACTGCTCAAGTCTAGGTCTTTCAGCACAGAGTATATTTCGCACAGAGCAGAGTGACTAATGAGCAGTCCTTGAAGCAAAGGAAAACCAAGGATGTTTTCAATCATCAGATTTTGCTACCACACACTTACTGCTGCTGATCATATTTGTCCTTGGGGCACTGTTTAAAAGATCTGCTAAAACTGAAAAAGAATCAAGTCATTGGAAAGGAAACACAGGACTCCCCTTTTCAATAACAGACTGGTTAAAAAGTGTACCACACTGGCTAATTTCTGTTGTTCTAGAAGGCAGAGTGGGGCTCTACAGCCCAAAGAGCAGCAGCCATGAGAATCAGTGTGAAACTGAGGGTTCTATAAAAATATATCCCAATACTTCATATCCAAGTTGTCTGGGGACCCAGCAGCCCTCAGATGCCAGAAGAGTGTGCAGAGTTTGGGATTCTTTCACCAAGATTCTGTTACTTTTCATCATCTAGTATTTGGGAGTTTATTGTTCTTTGTTTCGAAAGGAGAGACCCCCTGGTCCTGGAAAGGCTCAGTGCAGCAGTGTAGGGGAATACCAGCACAAGGAAGCGGGAAGGGGTTGATTGGGGAACAGGGGAACAGGGGGAGGGGAGATGGTTTGTGGAGTGTGGGGAACCAGGAAAGGGGATATCATTTGAAATGTAAATAAAGAATATATCTAATAAAATGCAAAGAACTGGGTGAATAAATAATCAAGAACAAAAAAAAAACTAAGTACAATGCTAACAAAAAGAATAACATTTTCAATTTATTGTTATTAATAATTTTACCTTCACCTTATGGTGAAAATACCACATTGGATTTAGATGCCTTCACCAAAACCTGTTATTCACATATGTAGAATTGGATTACATATGGCMGAAACCCTGGGCAGGGAATTTCRAGAGCCTTTTGCTGCCACCTCTGAATTCCCATGCTTCYTGCGGYGCTTGYGGGCTTACTACAGTTGCTGTGACCTCACTCAAAGTAGCTTTCAGACATCAGCATTGGCCGATGAACCCTCTCACCCTTTGGAAATAATGAACATGCAATAGTTCCCTTAAGGTGTCRTTGTATTCAGGGAAAGAGCAATAGTAACTAAGCAGATGGACCAGTGAGACACTCTCGACCTGCCTGAGGCATGAGGTAGATGTTTCTTACTTTCCGAAAAAGGAATAATTAATTGTACATTTAAGGAATACTGCAGCATTTAAAACCAAGCTCGCCCACCTCAGGTCTGCTTTCCAAACGCAGTTCTCAGACCTTTGCAAAGAGAGATGGTGATACATGTGGGAACTTATACAGACATCTGAACTGTTTTGTCCAAGGTGTCTCCTGAGGGCTTCTAGCACTCTA
>BDUI01004183.1:82870-96418 GCA_002335545.1 Apodemus speciosus
AAAAAAGTTAATTAGGTAAAATATAAACTGTGTAGAACTTATAGACAATGCTACCTAATGCAAACAAAACTACTTTTTAAATTCTTGAATCCATGAGAATTCCACATCTACATTCTTTTTTCAAAATAGATTTAATATAATTTTCGATAAACTAAATATTAAATTCTTCATCCTATTTCTTTATTGACAATTATTCTTTTTGTAAATGTATTCTTCTCTTATATTACATTCCAACACAGTTTCTTTTCCCTCCATTCTTCCCAGTAACTCCCCCACTTCCTCTCTGCCCCAATTTACTCCTCTTCTTTTTCCCTTGGGAATAAACTGTAGGTCTCACAGGGATATGCACCAATCATGGCTTAACAAGACACAGTAAGACTACAGACAAACCCTCCTAACAAAGCTGTCCATGGACATGGTAACCCTATAGGAAGAAAAGTGTCCCAAGAGCAAGGAAAAGAGACAGATATTGTCTTAGGGTTTTATTGTTGTGAACAGACACCATGACCAATGCAAGTCTTATAAAGAACAACATTTAATTGGGTCTGGCTCACAGATTCAGAGGTTCAGTCCATTATCAACAAGGTGGAAGCATGGCAGCATCCAGGCAGTCATAATGCAGACAGAGCTGAGAGTTTTACATCTTCATCTGAATTTTGCTATCAGAATACTGGCTTCAAAGAGACTAGGATGGGGGTCTTAAAGTCCATGCCCACAGTGACATACCATCAAGGTCACAACTCAAAATACTGCCACTCCCTGAGCCAAGCATATACAAACCATCACAGATATCCACCCACTTCCATTGTGGTATGTGCAACAAGCACACCAAGCCACACAAACATAATCTATATAGGAGAACGTAGTTCAGAAGATAAAGGAACTGTGTTTGACCCTTCAGTCTCTGTGAGCACCTATGACCCCAGATTAGTTAATTCTGTGGACCCTGTTCTCCTAGTGTCCTTGAACCCCTGGCTTCTATAATCCTTCCTTTACATCATCTGTGTGTGTGTTTGTCGGGGGGGGGGCGACGTCCACTAGCTCTGCCTATTGTTTGGATGTGTGTATCTAAATATGCTTTCATTGCCAGATAAAGCCTCTTATGACATGGGTTAGACAGTGATCTATGAGAATAGCAGAATATCATTAGAAATCATTTCACTGGAATTTTTTCCAGTCATGTTTTGTTCTATCCAGATCCAATCTACAAATGTGCTCTATTACCAGCTTATGAAGAATTGAACATATTTTCTGTGATATATTTCATTCTGGACAGCTGCAAGTAAACAGTCTAAATAATCAGTAAAATAAAAGTGAAATGAATGACCTTTAGTGACAGTTAGATAATTCAGATATAAAACAGTGTTTATTTTAATCAATACATTAACTCTTACAATGTAAGACATTTAAAGACCCTGGATTATGCTAGGACCTAAATTCATCTGTCCATGAAAGACTATAAAAGTAATTTTGAACTTTGAAATTGTTAAGATTCACTTTCTGTATGAATATTTGTTTATCTAATAGTTAGAATTAAGCTAGCTGAAAACAATCATAAAGTATTTTTAAAGTTTCTGCTTCTGGCTTATAATTTCAGTTAATACCAGAACAAAGAAAAATACTCGAACTCCTAGTTCTGAGTCATTCAAGATTTCATGGCAAATTTTCTAAATCTAATGAGAGTAAATTAAATTTTCCACAAGGTTTGTCACAGAAAATCCAGACA
Organism: Apodemus speciosus; assembly: GCA_002335545.1. Lineage (NCBI taxonomy): Eukaryota > Metazoa > Chordata > Mammalia > Rodentia > Muridae > Apodemus > Apodemus speciosus. The sequence continues at coordinate 84,597 of BDUI01004183.1, forward strand.
AAGCTACAATAATTATTTCTTCATATTGGTACTGTATTTCAAGTTTGCAAGTGTGTCATTAGAAGAGATAGTTATTCRTGGCTTTTCTAAATCTATAATTGTTAACATATGAGTTAGTAAGAAAAGAGATATTAAAAACAGGAAAAAGGCTTCAAACAGTAGACATTTATATAAGTAATATGGCTAGACCAGTTCCATGCTGGGTAGAAGCACTAAGCTTCTATATTGACAAGGAGGTTCCTGGTTCCTGAGATGCAAAGAGACCTTTCAAGTTGATATCAGTATTTCATCAGCTTCTGAATGTCTTCTTTAGGTAAGAGATAATTTCAGATCCTTTGCCAGAATTATATTTCAAAAGTAAATGCAAATTTCACTTTKGCAGTGTGGCTTACTCTGATTCTTGTTATAGCAGAACTGTTTCCCCAGTTCTGTCATTTGGTGTTGGATTGCAATAGGTGGACAGGGGTTTTTCAAACTATGGTCAGTCCTTTTTAGTATGCTTACCTGTCCATGAGAGTTTTCTATTTAGAACAGATAAACAAATCCAGGCACTTTTGTAGAATTATATCATTTACTATTCATGAGCAAGTAAATAACTTCAGTTTTACTCTTTTCTCATGTCCCTGGAGATTTGACAGATCACAAAAATCAATGCTAACAAGCTGTCCTTCAGTATTTCTGGAGGTCTAGTCTCAGAAACTTCATGGATATTCTCCTCAGTGGAGTCACAATCCGTGACATAAAATACTACATCATTTACATATGGCTTCTGAATATTATACCAAATATATCCGTTAACTCCAAATCAACTATGATGCGGTCTACAATGTAGACAGTTTTTGGTGACTACTGTTTGGAGATTAATTAGAAGAAACATGCCTTCAGCAATGCAATCCAGAGCAGATTTAATGTTTTCAATCCTGTTGATTATATTCACTTTGCAGAACTTACATATGCTGACAACTTAGAGACATCCCAGGTTCCAGAATGGTGGTACAAAAGAAATCTTCTTTATAAACACCTAATATGGATATTCATAGTTTTAGGCAACAGAAAACAGACTAAACATGAATCAAGAGAGCATTTCATTAATAAAAGCTTGCTTCCCAACTTATTAGTCAAGAACAATGCAATTTTAGTAAAGAATTAGTTTCAAAATCCAAAATTGTTACTCATAAAATTATTGTCTAGATTAAACAGGAATAATTTACTCTGCAAAGGGCTAAAATGCAGTATCAATATATATCATTACTTTGTATAGTTTATTCCAAAATAAAATGTGTCATTCATATATATATATATATATATATATATATATATATATATATATATATATATATATATATATATATCCTTAATATAAACTAAACAAAATCATATCATTCAAATCAAACTTTCTGTTTAATTCTAAAAATGTAGTGAATTATCAATAATTTATATTTAAAAACCTAAAAGAACTGAAAGGAAGATTTTACTATCCTATGCACAGTTAGAATCTTTTCTGTCATTCTGCCCCTAAGAGAGTTGAGGCAGATTGTTAAAAGGTTTAGTAATACACACCTCTATGGACTTCAAAGCTAAATTTGAATCAGAAAGCATAATTTAAATAAATGAATGAATAAATAAAAAATAGATTTACATTTGTATATGTTCTCCTAAAGTAACTTAATTTGCAAATATATTGAGTGAATTAAAGTACATATTTAGAATGAATGGTACTTGAAACTCTTATCTTGTATGTACTTGGTGCATTATCTCCTATAAAAAATATTGCAGTTGGCAATATTTACAGTACCATTACCATGTATTACATATTCATTATAGTATACTGAAACAGACTATAATAATTTAGTGTATTTACTTTGAACAAGAAAGTATCATACAAATAAATTCAGAAAAATACCAACACCTGTGATAAAGTAATTGAAGCAGAAAGACTCAATGACTAAGAAGCTTAAAACAAAAACATGATCAAATTCTTTAACTATCTTGGTAAAAGTAATAAAAATAAAAATTCAAGTAAAAGAACATGGTAAAGCAATAGAAAACAAACATATTACAATTAATATAGGACTTTCTTTATTATTGAATATAATCTTCATTTACATCTCAAATGCTAAAWCCTTTCCCAGTTTCCCCCCTCCCCGAATACCCTCAACCCCTTCTCCCAGCCCCTGCCTCCAAGTATATGCCCCTCCACCTGACCTACTCCCACTTCCTCCCCTCAATTTCCCTTTGTTGGGGCATCTGCTGAGCCTTCAGAGAACCAAGGACCACTCCTCCCACAAATTGTAAAATCTGCTTAATAGAAGGCATGTATAAAATATATTGGTTACTAAATATGATGATGTCTTATAGCATCTCATGTGTTATGGTTGTTTGATGGCTTTTGGGGGAAGACTAGACMCTACATCCTTACTGAAGAAAGTATGTCAATAGGTGCTAGCCTTAAGATTTAAATGTCTTATGTCTTTTCAAGTTAGTTCTTTCTGTTACTTCTTTGTGGTCCAAGATGTGAGCTCTCTTCTGCTGATCCAGATACTTGCCAACTGCTACCTCAGTTTTAATCCTCTGGATCTGTAAGCCCCAATTAGATTCTGTTTTATGTAACTTGCCTTGGTCATGGTGTTTTATCATAGCAATAATAAAGTAACTAAACTCCTGATAGTAGAGTAAGGTACATATTGGTACTTATTATCAAGGAGAATGTCACAACCAGCATTTCCTGATTAGTCTGTGTGGTAGAACTGGGAATACAAGAAGCAAGGTGGCCAGATTACCATTGTTCTTTGCACTGATTGTCATGTACAGCCAGTTAGTGTACTCTGTGTTCACTTGGGAGTAGAAATGTCAAATGTAATAGTGTAATTACATATGAACAAGTACAGTTTTTATATGATTACATCTATATCAAATYTCATGTTGAAGTGAATGGAAAAATGGATTTAATTGCCACAGAGGTATCTTGGAGGTGGTGTCTTCAATAGATAATTAGGTCCTTTAGAGCAAATAATACTGTTCTTATGAGAGTGAGATCTCGCTCTTGGGGATTGGTCTACTCATTATACATGAGGCTACCCTCCTGCCTCAGGCCTTTCCCATGGTCTTGTTCCCCTATTGGCTTTCTGTCACAAACTAGAAGAGCTCACAGGCATGAAGCTGTTGCACATCTCAGGTTTCAGAGCTATGATGTATCAAGCATACATCTTTTTTTACACTCAATCTTCATTTTATTTTAACACAATACTGATTCATCTGAAATATTTCATCCATAATATTTAAGAAATACTTTCAACTTTAAACAATAAATTTAGACCAAATGAAGAAATAAAGAAACCTGACTATTTCCAATCTCTGCTCTTTCTTGATATTTTAACATTTCTGGAGCTTATCCATTTATTTTTTGAATGAATACTGAGTGATCATTCTATAACAGTTGGAAGAAGAGAATACAAATTGGTGTCTGGGTGACTAGAAAGTCATTTGCTATTTAGATCCATTTCCCCCAGATGCCCTCCTTGCACTTCTTTTCTTGAAATATTATAAAACAAATAAAGGCAGCTCAGGTGACACATGGCTGTAATCCCAACACTTAAAATGGAAGCAGAGCTTTTAGGCTAATATCTACTTATCAGTCAGTACATACCATGTGTGTTCTTTTGTGACAGGGTTACCTTGCTCAGGATGATATTTTCTATTTCTATCTATGTGTCTAAGAATTACATGAATTAAACAACAATGCTAAAATATTCGAATTTTTAGCTAAATAGACCCATTCTAAGATACTAAGTCATGAAGCTGAATGGTTTTCAACTATTGATAACTTCCCCTGCCTATTAGTCAAGGACAATGCCATTTAAATTTGAGAAATAATCTGTACGTGAAGTTATTATTTGAAAAAGATTGTCTAAAGAAAACAGATGTAATATATGTTGCAAAGTACTTGATTTGATTTTAATAATTTGTATATTAATAATTTTCAGTTCACCTAAAGTTTATAACTAATTTAAACCATTAGAAATGTTTCCATAGTCATAGAAAACCCAAGTAATTAAAATTTATAGAAATTATGAGAAATAGGTGTAACTAACCCAATTTATAAAACTATTCCCATCTGTATATTTGAAGATTTTCCTGCCTTGACGCCAATTAGTTGACTTAAGGTCTAAGGTAGGACAGATTATGTGTGGCTTTCTCTTACTTGTTTAACATTTTGTTTTTCCCATGATCTTTTAGGTTTACATTGAGCCCCAACACTCATAGTTCTTATCTGTCTACTCTCTTGTGAGAAACTCTTCTTTAGTTGGAGTATTTTTGCCATGTTACATATCCTTGTCTAAGGACGGACTACTTTTTGCTTCTTAATGTGATCCATCATCCTAGAAAGGTCTCTCAAATATTCACCTTTCCTTTTGCTTTACCAAATTTTAAGTCTTTTGAAAAGTTTACCATTATCTAGAGAATGAGAAAATATCACTGGCCACCTTTTAAAGAGTTATCAACTAAAATTGCAGTGTGCCCGCTCATCAATTTGCTTTTCCACACTGATCTCTGACTTGAAATTTTCAGGCTGTCTTGAAGGTCAAGTAACAAAATAGCATGATTCATTATAGGGAACATCACTCCTGCCCTTTAGTTTGCAGGACCCTGCTGTTCCATARGTTTGGCAGCAAGAGGAGGGGCAGGCAGGATCTATCTGTTCCTGACCTTTGTAAACTTCATTGCAGTAGAAACAAAGATTAATGTAGAAAAAAAGTCTCTCCTTTTGAAAAACATCTTGTTAAAATTTTACAACTCAAAAATGTGTTCATATGACCTGTCTATTTTAAGGAATCTAGAAAGAAAGAAAGAAAGAAAGAAAGAAAGAAAGAAAGAAAGAAAGAAAGAAAGAAAGAAAGAAAGAAAGAAAGAAAGAAAGAAAGAAAGTTATGTGCCTGGATTTAATGACACCACTCTCAAGGGAACATTGTTTTAATATTTAAAATGCCCTTTTACATCCTCTTCTCAAGCTGTCACATGCCTTCAGTCAAATAGTGGTTGTACCCGCTACCCACTGTCCCTTTTTATAGAAGGACTAATTGTATTCCAAAACTTTTAAGTGCCAATTATTTTATAAATTCCTTTCACCATTGCTGTCTTCTGTTTTGCTCAGTAAGGTGACACTTATATTCTTCACACAGCATCAGCATTTGACCTAGAAGAACCTGAACTAAACTGAGTGTGGACATGATTGTAAAGGTAGCAAGAGAAAACATTTCATTTTATGGGAATCATTGGGGACTTTTAGTTTCTTTCATCAAAATTGCCTTGTGAGATAATTCATGCCTGGAATTTGGGTGAGTACAATCTCTTAAATCCAAAAATGGAAGCATTTATCTTTCAAATATAGAAGTAATCTGCCTAGAATGTTCGTGATTTTGCAATTAAATTATAATGGCTGAAAACTCCTATTACAAGATAATTTTGATAATTTAATATTATCAAATTGTACTCACAACAATTCTATTAATATGCAAACAACATTAATTTGCATGAACAATTTGCTGTAATATGTATTGTAAAAAGAATGGATAGATCAACTTAATCTTCAACTTTCCTTTCTTTGTATCTACTTTCTATCTGCTCATATTCTCTGTAAGTTTTGCCTTTTTTATTTGATAGAGAGTATTTTTTTAAAATTTAGGTATACTGTTCTGTTAACTCTCTCCAAAACGTTTCTTCATCTATTCTCTTCAGCATGCTCTGCATTTCCTAATTCTTAACACCCATTAGTTTACTAATAAATTACAAGTTTGTCACAATATCTTGAGCATTATTCATGCAAATTATGTAGTGAAATTTTTTTATAATTTTTTTAAAAACAGAAAACATAAATATCACAGATCCTAACACCTGCCTCTTTCATAGTGTTCAGTAATTCTACATTATTCTAATACACAGAAATTGATACAAATGCCACCTTCAAACATTGTACATTATGAAATATGATTTAATGCTTTAACAATAATTTATTTTCATTTGTTAAACATTTGACCAGTTGCAAATTGGACATGTATAATCTCCTGTTCCTAGATGCCTCATGAGACATTCAATATGGTATAACTATAAACAAAATCTAAAATGAATTCTAATTTGTGAAAGCATAGGACATAAACACTTGACAGTTTAATACTCACTGACTAATAAGCATTTATATATTTGAAATATAGCTTCATTATTTAACCAAGAAGAAAAACTGAGATATAAATATAAAGAATTCTATATCTATTAATAAAATGACTATCAGGAATATTTAAATCTTTTCATAACATTATTAAAAACATCTTGGTTATACGTATTAAAGGGGACCCCCTAAAATTATATATATTTAAAATACCAATCTATCCTATTTTGATATTGCACAAATAACTTATTTGTTAGAAAAATGCCCGAAGCAATGTTAATGATTAAATGAATGAAAGCAAGGGATTAGTAGGAAACCTGCATTCAAAGTTGAACCTTGTAAAATAAAAAGCAAAAACATGAATTATATGAATATGCATATGCATGTATATATCAGAATAAACAAAATAAATGGCTGTTTGCTTATATATGTATATTATATATATCTCACCATTTTTTTCTGAACAGTAAGAGATAGTAGGACTATTCTCTTCCTTTACTTTCTGCATGACTAACAGATATAAACAGAAAAATAGAGACTGAAAATATCAGAGGCAACATGAGAAAGATGGAAATTGATGACATACAATAGAAAATAAGTGTAGTGGGTATAAGGAATGGTGACTTATGCTGTATCACCAAATATSATGAGCTGGAACAACAACAAAAAAATGCTGCAAAACTAAAGTGTCTGTTTTATGTAGATGAGTCAATACTGCAAAGTCTTATGATGGCCAGTTGAGGTCTAGTCTGTTGCTATTCATTGTAATAATAAATGTGGGCCCCCCCAAGTTCTGGTTGCCCCAGAATGAGAGTCCACACTTAGACCCAAGTGATGCTTTGAGACTTTGCCCCCTAATTATCCCTGATTGATAAATAAAGATGCCTTTATCCAATAGCTGGGCAGAAGAGACATAGGCAGGTTTTGAGTTTCTGGATTTCGGGGTACAAGGAGTCCAGGAAAGAAAGAAGGTAGAAAGAGAAAAAAAGATGCCATGAGTTAGAAGTCAAGAAACCATGGCCAGGAGAGCTTGATAATTACAGTTAAGAGCACTCCAGATGAAACATAGTAAGTAAAAACTTCAGGTTATCAATAGGAAATAGATTATAACAACATGGTAGATATTTACCTAGAGTTAGTGCTAATACARGTTTATTATAAATATAAAGGTTGTGTGTGTGTCTTCTATCTGGGAGCTAACTTGTCAAAGATGGAGTAGAAGCCCTGGATTGGGATTTAATAATTCTACAAAAATGGCTTTACATAAATATTGACATACACAGATACAAATATGAAGAGAGACAGATTCATTCATATATATATATATATATACATATGAATTCAAATATATATATATATGAATTACAAGTAAATGAATAGATGAAATGTTAATGTTAGTTAATGTGCTTTATAAGATGATAACTTTTATTCTGATCATGCTTATATTATCCCACAGCTCTTCCCAGATCCTCCAACCTGCCCAGCTTCATGAGTTTGCTCTCTCTCCTTCAAAACAAAGACAAAACTAAAAAACACATACATAGAGACAAACACACAAACCAAAACACAAAATGGAAGCCAAAACACATTAGGAAAAGAAAATATATACATATGCAAAGCAAATTAGGCAAAAACATATTAAATGCCATTTAAATTCATTTTGTGTTGGCCAACTGCTGATAGGCAAGAGCATATACTCATAAGATTCCATTGGAGAGARTGATTCTTATATTACATAAAAAATAAATAATTAAAATTTAAAAGTATATAAATCTAAATTCTGAAAGGAGATTTTAACATATATGTACATATAGAAATAATAAAGTAAATAATATGAGGAATAAATTTAAGTAGAATGGGGTCAAAGAGGCAGGGGAACAGTGTGAGGCAACAGGTTATCGTAATAAGAGACTGAAGATGATAATTGCATATATAAGTATATATATATATATATATATATATATATATATACACAAAGCCGATTATTTCACCTAATGAAGATATGCCAATATAATGAAAAATTAAAAATAATATAATTAATGATAATTTTTAAACACTGAATTCCTAAGCAACTTCTGCTTCATCTGGCCTATCATACAAGATTCCATACTCATTCTTTTTAGCATTATTCTTTTATTTTAAGCTTAGACATTTTTATTAAACAGTTTATTTACTTACATTTCAAATATTATCTGCTTTCCCAATTTTCACCCCCCAGAAAGTCCCTTCTCCATCTCACCTCCTCTTACTTCTATGAGGTTGTACCGCCCCACCCATTCCTGACACCCCCCCCTGTCCTTGCATTCCCCTACACTGGGGCATCAAGACTTCAAGGAACCAAAGGCCTCTTCTTCCATAGATGCCCAACAAGGCCATCCCTCATGTGTACTCCTTAGTTGGTGGTTTAGACCCTGAAGCTCTTCCTATGGGCTTGCAAACCCCTTTAGCTCCTTCAGTTTTTTTCTCAAACTCCACTGAGAACCCCGTGATTAGTTCAATAGTTGGCTGTGAGCCTTGATGACAATGGACTGAACCTCTGAACCTGTAAGCCAACCCCAGTTAAATGTTGTCTTTTATAAAACTTGCATTGGTCATGGTGTCTGTTCACAGCAGTGAAATACTAACTGAGACAATTCTTTAAATCATATAAGGCATTGTGCCTTGCAAATTTTAAATTGCATGTAAATATCACCTATTCCAAAGAGTGAAAACATTAAAAAAAAAACTAATTTATGTATTAATCGAACATAACTGATTTCTTAACTAAACGCATTAAAATTACAGATTGTGAAAATTTTTCTTTGATTTTTCTAATCACAATTATGGTATGTGTGTAAACAAAGTCACTACATGCCTTACCAATAAAAATGTCAATCACTAGATCCAAGAGATTATTCGTCATACTGAAGCAAAACTGAGACCTTCACTATGCAACCTCAGAGGAGCTTAAGCACAGCACTTTTTGTGTTCTTGTCCACTGCCTTTATTCACTGTATACTGATCACCAATTTTTCTCAGTTCTATAAAATCTGAATGTGGTGATTTGAATGAGAGATCAGACTTTTGAAAACTTGCCCACTGCCCAGGGCTGTTGGTAGTGTTTTGAGAGGCTCACAGCACACAATCTATGTAGAGGGAGTAGTCATTGTGGGTGTGCTTTGAGTGTTCATATTCCTTCTCTCTATTCAGTGCTTGCTGTTTTTAAAGACGTGATCATTCTGCCTACTGTTCCTGCCTTGATATTTGTCTCCTAATTCCATAACTCCATATTACTATACAAGACTTGTGTCCTTCTGTAACCCTAGGTGGAACTAAACCTTCTCTTCCTTAAGTTACCTTTGGCTATGGCCATAGCTAATTGCTATTATCATAGCAATAGAAAAGTAACTGATGTACTACTGACTTACCCACAAGGTGTGTAAAGCAATGTTATTGCCAGCAAAAAGATACACACAGAGAGAGACAAAATAGGTCCTGAACCATTCTGAATGTAGCCTTACTTTCAAGGCAAGTTAAGGTATTGGTTGTTTCTGCCCAATTGTCCCTCTCTGGGTTGTACAACTCAGTGGTTACCTGGCTCACTAGGCAAGGTTACTTCTGAGTGACAGAATAAACATGGCTCAGCTATCATAGTCAGTTGTCCATAAACCAAGCTGTTTCACTTACTATTAAAGTCAGGACAATGACATAATTTTTATTAGATATATTCTTTATTTACATTTCAAATGTTGTCCCCTTTCCTGGTTCCTCCCTCGCTGAAAAATCCCATAAGCCATCTCCCCTTCCCCAATTAACCCTCCCAGGCTTTCCTGTCCTGGAATTCCCATCAAGTCTTTCCAGGAGCAAGGGCCTCCCTTTGGTGCCTAACACAAGACCATCTTCTGCTACCTATGTGTCTAGAGCCATGGGTAACTCTATGTGAACTCTTTGGCTGATGGTTTTTAAGGCAGTTTCATTCCACCTCACCCTGTGTTGTGCATTGCTCTTTATATTTACTGAGCATTTCAAGCGAAAATAGAGGAAAATTAGATTAGTTTAAAGTTAATAAAGATCAATTCTGACAGAATTCTATATAGTCAATTGGGGCTATGTATTTCCTAATTCAAGAGTATTATATCACATCAATATTTTGCTACAAATCTTTAAATGAGTATGAAGTCTTGGTTCACAAGGTCAGTGTGAAAGGTGTGTTTGAAGTTAATCTGATAAGGTAAAACAAAGTTTATTAATAGTATGATCGGTTGTTCAGTTAATGGAGGTATCTCAATAAGAATGAATAAAATGAATATTTGCTGGTACCTCTCTGTCATCAATTTATTTATATAAATAGACAACTAAAAATCGAATCGATATTAATGTGTTGGTATAGACACATTTATTATATTTTTAACATTCCTATGAGATATCTTAAAATGTAATATATAGATAGAGATACATATGAATTTCAGTTTGCTTTTTCATTACTGTTTTTTAAAATCCCTTCTACATCTGGCTTGGAATATCACGTTCCACTAGGTTTTGTATTTGTTTAGTCATTTTGTCTGCTATTTAAAATATTCGGAATATGTTATTACATTTGTAATTTTATGCTCTAATAAAGTTTGTAAATTGTGGCACTATGGGCCTCATGGCTTCTTAATGATCAGTATTATTCAGAATACCACATTTACATAAGTAAAATAAATTACTTACAAAACTGTATGTTATAGATGCTTCCAAAATATTTGTAACAAAATGTGTTTGGGTTTCCATCTACGTTGTCCTATTTTCCTTGTAAATTGGCACATCACACACATCTGTGTTTTTGTGTATTGGCAATATGGAAGTAGTTTCTAGGAAACTAATTTAATTGCATTATTCTTGCACACTAGTAACATAAATTGGAATTCTATTTCATAAATTCAACTTTATATCATAAAAATACCAAACCTGATGCTAGCACAGAATAAAATAAGAGTGAAAKTGTGCTATTTCTCAAACAATCAAAGTAAAATATGTGAAGTATGCATTAAAATGTATCCCTTTATTTACTATATTAAGTTTGCTTTTAAAAGTGGTCAATTGTCAATCAAAAGTAACAACTTTTTCCTTGTGATTTTCTCATAATTTTCGCAATTGTCTTCATTGGCTGAGTGAAAAATTTGTCATCAATCTTGAAATTGTCCTGTCAATATAATTCAGCTTAGTAATTAGTAGTTTATTAATGATCTGTTGTAGTTATATAGAACTCATGTTCTCGTGTATTTTAAAAGCCTTTGTTTTAATCAGCCATAGGAAGTTATTATTTACTTTAATATTCTACTTTCCAATAAAATAACATATAAACTTCATATTTTCTGAAACGCATGGTATGTTTATTCACCTTTATTTCTATTTATTGTAGTTTCCATCAAACATGCTACTCTTATTTTACTGAATCATAGATATCAAGTAAATCAATCTAAAAATTTGTAAATACTGTTGATATTTAGGGTAAAATAAATATAGACTTTGGAAAATTTTACTGAATCTAATATAATTAGAAAATATATTTCGTTTTGTTGTTTTAACTGAAGATTCTAAAATTTTAGCTCACCAGTTTATATTCTATTGGTAAATCACGATATACTATTAAAGTACCAATTACTAGACTGTTAAATTAGTCTTTTAATTAATATTT
>BDUI01004184.1:0-15617 GCA_002335545.1 Apodemus speciosus
TATATACAATATACACATATATGTACATATATACAGCAACTCATACATATTTGATGAACATTTAGGTAGTAATCATTAATCTCATGACCTAAAATTACACTTATTATAGAAGACTCTCATCACAATAAAGCCACCTATGGCCATAATTAAAAKCAGACAAAGACAGAATGGAAATCCAGGTTCTCTAAATGCACAAGGGGACTAGATATTTCACTAGTACTTAATAAAACAAAAAAGATGGAGATATGGGGACCAATCACTAGCAGAYAGAAATTATTGGTGTGTGATTCAACTGAAATACTGAGATACTGTGCTTCCACATTTCAACCTCATTTTATGACAATTTCCTTTATTGTGTCAGTGTTATTACACATCCCTGTTTGTCAAGAATCCWCTCTTTATAGCCATTTCAGAAAAGGAAACAAAAAGGGTATAAGAGCCAGAAGATTTGGAGGAGTGCTATAAAATTTAAACTTCTGGAATGAATATACCTATTGCACACATGGAGTCCCACCAGCTGCATAGTATCAATACAACTAAAGTTCTGCACAGATGGGGAGGTGCCCTCCAGGCCTRTCCTGTACTGAGGAGCTATTGTCAATGAAGTGAAATCAGTATCTAGAGGAGGTATTTGCACTACTATCATTACTTCAACATCATCCACAACAGTTAACACAAGGGATGAAGATGTCTCCATGAGTAAAAAAATGATGAAAAATAATGTGTATACAATGGGGGAAGACTTTAATGGGGAGGAGAGGAAGGTAATATAAGAGGAGAGAGAGACAGAGAGTGAGAGAGAGAATTAAATATTACTAAGGAAAATTGAACAAACCACAGGGAAACTGTCAGCATGGGCCTTTCTGCCTCTGCTCCAGTTCTTTTTATCTGACCTCAGAGGCTTATTTAYTTATAAATAAATGCCTAAGCCAACCAAGTTAGGCTTATTCTCTGAATAGCTTATAACTTATACTAACCAGTTTATACTATTCTATGTCTGCCACATAGCTAGTTACCTTTCCTCAGTTTCATATGTCTGACTTCCTCAGAGTCCAGGTGGTCAATCTTTCAGCTCCTGACTGTCTCCCAGAGTTCCTCTCTCTCTGCCAGATKCTTCCACCTTCTAATCCTGTCTCAGCTTACTGGCCTTCAGATTTTTATTAACAGGTGATACTTCCACATACTGCACAAGAGATTATCCTTACAAGAAACATTATTTTATTAGTTTACTTAAAAGTTCTGTATGTRTGTATTTGTGTGGTTTAAATAGAGTTACGCCATTAGACATTATGCCACATGGGRTGATAGTGCTTCCCCCAAGAGTGACAGATTAACAAAATCCCCAAACCCAGTCATGAGAATCCTCCCTTTGAGTTATTCAGTAGGTCCAAARGACGACCAAAACAATATAGGCTAGTGCCAATGGTCTCCTTTGGTTACCTCCCAGAAGGTAAAGTTGAGATTCTATTGCTGATGTACCTATACACATTAGACACAGGACTTGAAGGGATAAAGCTGGAAATGACCTAGAGCCTTGTGCCTAAAACTATATCTCAATGTATCTGAAAGTATGATAAAAGATGCATAAGGAGAAAGACAAGTGATAGTTCTGTGCAGGATGCTTTTATGTCAACTTGACATTAGCTACTTAAGGCGATTTAAGAGGAGAGAACCTTGATCAAGAAAATTGCTCTATCAACTTAGGCTGTAGGTGTCTCTGTAGAGCATTTTCTTAATTAGTGACTGATTAGAGAGGGCCCAACCCATTGTGGGTAGGGCTATCCTTGGGCTAGAATTTGGGGCTCTATAAGAAATCAGTCTTGGTAAGCCATGGAGAATAAGCCAGTAAGAAGCATCCCTATTGGCTTCTGCATTATCTCCTGATGCCAGGTTCCTGCTCTGTTTAAGTTCCTATCCTAACTTCCCTCAGTGATGGACTCCAATGTGGATTGCAAAGCGAAATAAACCCTTTTCTACCCAGCTTNCAGAAAGAAGGCTTTCAGGTCAGATACTGCTTAAATCATCTGAGCCCTGAGTCCTGCATGTGTGATATTGATAGCAACAGGACATAATTCAGTCTCTAGCAGGCAACCAAGGGAAATAGCCATAGTCTTGTTTTGGGAATGATTTGGACTACTCTGACTAAACTCCTCCCTCTCTCTTTCTCTTTCTATCTCTTTCTCTCTCACACACATTGTGTATAAATGAATATAAATATAAAATAAATATAAATGAATATGATTCCTTGATTATATCAAAAGGTCCTTGAGTTATTTTTCTCTCATGCCTACATCCCTTCTGTATTGACTTCCTCACTCCTTCCTTCCCCTCTAGTTGGCGCTACACCCCATTTATCTATTTTCTACTTCATATTCCTGGTGCTCTGATGATCTCCTCTTGAATCTCCAAATTCCTACTTTAGGGCTTTAAGTTTTTCAATAGGTTTGATGCAAACATGGGTTCAGAGTACTACCCATGCATCACAGGTAAATTCAGCCTTAGATAAGCTTAAGACCCAGACAAAACCTGGGGAATTTGTATTTATGGATACTCTGTTCTTGGCTTTATTAGAAATTAGGCTGAGCTTGACAAATGCTGTTCAGTCTGTGGAAGCATTGGATATTTTTATATAGTCTAGTATGTAAAACAACTACATGGTGGCTTGGTATAAGATGGAGTTTCTTTGGCTAAGACTCGCCACATGTGACCATGCCTGTGTCAGTTGGGTGGACTTAGTCTTTCATAATATCTKCTCTTCAAGACCTCATATTGTCCATGCTAGACATGAAAATAATAAATTTAAAAGCACAAYATTTGTATGATTTGTAGTTGCAGGTTTTCATCTTCTTAATCACTGTATAAGTTTGACACGGTCTCTTYCAAAATCCAAATTTCCTTAAACTTGCAAAATAAATAGCTTAGTAAGTAACTCTTGAAAGAGTGTAGAGGGAGAATTACAATAAGCCTTATCTAGAGATGTAATCTGAGCTGYGTGCTAGGTAGTGTTATGTCAACTTGACATGAGGTGAGGTAGTGTTATTTGAAAGGACGGGTCCCTAGTTGAGAAAATCCCTCATAAGCTGCAGCTGTAAGGTATTTTCCTAATTAGTGATGGACAGGCAAATATTCATCCCATTGTGGGTGTTGCCATTCTCAGGCTAGTGGTTCYGGGTTCTATTAAAAAGCAGGCTGAGGAAGCCAGTAATAAGTATCTCTCCATGACTACTGTATCAGCTCCTGACTCCAAGTTTCTGCCTTGAGGTAAACAGAATAAATCTTTTCCTCCTGAATTTGCTTTTGGTCATGGTGTTTCTTTGCAGCAATAGGATCACTAACTAAGACAAGTTGTATGGTTAGAAAACAAAATCAAACTTCAATAAAGTAGATTTGGAGGCCAGCTTTATAGCCTAAACATTGGCTAATAGAGAAAAAAGGATTGAAGAGGGAAATGGGAGAGGCATATTTATATCGTGGACTGAACATGTTTCTTCTCCAAATATGCAAAATAAGCAAGAGAAGATTGTTATRGCCAGTTAGATAAATAAATAGTAAGTCAGCAAATGACATAGGAATCCACAAATTCAGGGCAGCTTTAGACAGCTGTTACTGCTGATTTCAGTGTAGGTGTCCAGTGAGTTTGTGGTTACTGAGCCTACTTCAAAGTCCTCATTGTCAATTGTGTCACATTCATTTCTTACAAATAAAATAACACTGTTCATTTTTATTTSATTTCACAATTATTAACTGAGCATTTACAGTTTGCAAGGTCAATGCCACATACTTGGTATACAAGAGAAGAGGTGGAAACAAAAAGAAAAATGGAAAATAAAGAACAAATAGAATGAAGAAGAAACAAAGGAAAGGGAAAAAGAAGAATGAAGAAGGTTTGGTCCCTGACYTCAGTGGATGATTCTTTGAGTGTATCTCTGTCTTGGGGAATCCTTAATAAAATGCTAATGAGTCTTCTCCAACCCAATATAAGGAGTGTGCATTCTATAGTGCACTGYAGATATGCATCCCTACAACTTTTACTCTGCTCCCAGTTGTGCGTATGGCCCTGAAGTAATTGAAAAATTGCTTTTATCAGCTGCATCATCTTATGTTTTGAGAATTAGGCATGATGCCATGGTTTTCAAATGCATCTACTGGTAAACAGCCGATTAGGTACCTGAAGCTTGATTTTTCTGCACCACTAAATTTGGTCCAATGTTCAAGTTGGTAAGAAGAAAACTCTTAATACCTATAATTTTCACGAGTTTCTGGTTTGAAATATGCTTGGGACAGAACCTTTGTATAAGTTAAAGGGGAAATGTTGGATGGTGGTGCTGAAGCAGGGGATTCTGGGACATGGCTAGGCATTTTGTGGTTTTTCAAAATTGAAAGCTGAAGGTCTTAGCTGAGAACAAGACTTTATTCCACATTCAAAGTTGAGCATGCCTCTGACTCTTCTACCAGTTGCTTCCTCACAACAAGCATTCACCAGAAATGACCTCCAAGCCCTGAAGCTTGTGTTTCTCTGTTCATAAAATAGAAAGACAGATGCTAAGCAACTTCYTGGTTGTTTCTGCATGGGGTATATTATTMAAAAAGATATGCAGTGTTCTCCATTCAGGAAGTTAAAATGTGCTTAACTAATTGTTTTTTGTCAAGGCAAGGTGAGCAGGAAAGAGAATCATTCATAAGTTCTAACATGACTGTTAGAAGGAACATGCTGGTTACTTTCTAGCAGGATTTCTGATGCATAGCTAAGCTTCCTAAGTTTCTCTGATCACAATGAATCAGCAGAGTACTGGAAGGATTGGCACAGTGGTATCTCTCTTAAGTCTATGGGTTCTAGTGGTTTGGGAAGTGARTATATGATTAAGATACAGACATGAGAACTATTAGTACAAAAGACTCGATTCTTAAGGTGGCAAAGAATTTGTGTTAATAAAGCCAAAGGTCATGTGTCAGACCACTTCTTCRTGATGCAAGCACTTGAGAGTATTTAAGCAAGTACTTAAGTAAGTCTGCAATTCCACACCCAAACAGTGACATTTCATGTTCCTCCTTTCCATGAAAGATAACTCAAAGGAAAGTGGCCAGAGACAGGGACCAACCTGAGTGCAAGTACATATTTCTCACCAAGTATGTACTTGATGAAGTTTCTTTGAATGCATAATAGAATATTTTAAAGCAGAAGAATCAAGTCTTACAAAAATATAAAACTTTTATAGTTTAATTAGTGTATGTTCAGCCATAAAGTATTGGAATAATAAAAATGTTTTCCCTGCAAGAAGCAAAAGAAAGGCAGTGTAGCATAGTTGATGACTGTTTTGATGAGAAAGAAAGCTTTGTATTATACCTCATGACTTGTGGTTGCTCAGTTTCAGGAACTATAAATTTGCCTTGTGAGCTCAGTGGGAAGTGGGTATGTATCCAACAGCTGGAGACTTTTGGAAAATGTATCCMTATCTATAAATTTTAATAATTACATATAGAAAAATAAAATAATATTTTAATTTTTACTAAGAATTGCACATCATTACAGTTTAGTAAAAATACAGTAGATGAAAATGTGGACACTACACACGAGATACTGTTGGAAGAGAACTGTGAGATTACTCTAATGACATCCTTTTTCTAGTTATTCAGTCCAGCATCCTTTGTTCAGACTTTGGTTCTTCCCATACTTCAGGTGATTTTTTTCCCCACATAATCTGATAATCCACCAGAAATCTAAGCAAGATAATTCTTCAGAGGTGTACCTGAAGGCTTTCCTCCTAGGTGATTCTAGATTCTACCAGGATGAAAATCAATCCTAAGCACCACAATATGCCATTGAAAGAATGAACCAACAGGAGATATAAACAGTCAGAATTAGCAAGAAAGTTATCAAATAGTTGTCATTTAAAGACGGAATTATGTTATTTATAGAATCTCCTCCCTCAAATCTATCAGTAAGTTATTAGAATAAGAGCCTAAAAGGGTTCTAGATTACCAATTTATACTAAAACATTTATGATTTTTCCTTTTTATTGAATATTTTATTTATTTACAATTCAAATGTTATCCCCTTTCCTGGTTTCCTCTCTGAAAACCCCATGTCCAATTACCCCTCTCCCTGTTTCAGTGAGGCTGCTCTCCCACCCACCCACCCACTCCCATCTCCTCATTATCCTGGTTATTTGGTTATTTCTAATGAATTTGCAAATTGTTCTTTCTAACTCTATGAAGTATTGAGTGGGATATTTGATGGGGATTGCATTAAATCTGTAGATTGCTTTTGGCAAAATGGCCATTTTTACTATATTAATCCTGCCAATCCATGAGCATGGGAGATCTTTCCATCTTCTGAGATCTTCAATTTCTTTCTTTAGAGATTTGAAATTTTTGTCATACAGATCTTTCACTTGCTTGCTTAGAGTCACAACAAGGTATTTTATATTGTTTGTGACTATTGTAAAGGGTATCATTTCCCTAATTTCTTTCTCAGCCTGTTTTTCCTTTGAGTAGAGGAAGGCTACTGATTTGTTTGAGTGAATTTTATATCCTGCCACTTTGCTGAAGTTGTTCGTTAACTTTAGGAGTTCTCTGCTGGGATTTTGGGGTCACTTAAAGTGTATGATCATTTTATCTGCAAAAAATGATATTTGACTTCTTCCTTTACAATTTGTATCCCTTTGACCTCCTTTTGTTGTCTAATTGCTCTGGCTAGGACTTCAAGTACCATATTGAATAGGTAGGTGGGCAGCCTTGTCTAGTACCTGATTTTTGTGGGATTGCTTCCCACTAAAGTTTCTCTCCATTTACTTTGATGTTGGCTACTGGTTTGCTGTATATTGCTTTTACTGTGTTTATGTATGGGTCTTTAATTCCTGGTCTTTCCAACACTTTTATCATGAAAGGATATTGAATTTTGTCRAATGCTTTCTCAGCATCTCTTAGGGTCTGTATGACATCTGCCCAAGATCTTTTGGCTTTTAGAGTTTCTGGTGAAAAGTCTGGTGTAATTCTGATAGGTCTGCCTTTATATGTTACTTGACCTTTTACCCTTAAAGCTTTTAAAATTCTTTCTCTTTTTGTGCATTTGGTGTTTTGATTATTATGTGATGGGAGGAATTTCTTTTCTAGGCCAGTCTATTTGGAGTTCTGTAGGCTTTTTGTATGTTCATGGGCATCTCTTTCTTTGGGTTAGGGAAGTTTTCTTCTATAATTTTGTTGAAAATATTTACTGGCCCTTTAAGTTGGGAATCTTYACTCTCTTCTATACCTATTATTTTTAGGTTTAGTCTTTTTATTGTGTCCTGTATTTCCTGGATGTATTGGGTTAGGAGTTTTTTTGCATTTTGCATTTTCTTTGACTGTTGTGCCAATTTTTTTTTGTGGTATCTTCTGCACCTGAGATTCTCTCTTCCATCTTTTGTATTCTGTTGGTGATGCTTGCATCTATTACTCCTGATCTCTTTCCTAAATTTTCCATCTCCAGGGTTGTCTCCCTTTGTGATATCTTTATAATTTTTATTTCTACTTTTAAATCCTGGATGGTTTTGTTCAATTCCTTCACCTGTTTGGTTGTGTTTTTCTTTATTTCTTTAAGGGATAAGTGTTCCCTCTTTAAGGGCTTCAATGTATTTCTTTAAGGAAGTTATTAAGTTCTTAAAGTCTTCTATTATCATTGAGATGCGATTTTTAAAACCTAATCTTGATTTTCAGGTATTTTGGGGGTATCCAGGGCTTTCTGTGGTGGGAGAACTGGGCTCTGATGTTGCTAAGTCAAATTGTTTTCTCTTGCTCTTGTTCTTGTGCTTGCTTCTTGCCATCTGGTTATCTTTGGTGTTAGTTGGTCTTGCTGTTTTTGAGTGGGGCCTTTACCTCCTGTGAGCCTGTGAGCCTGTGATCTTAGGTGTGTCAACACTCCTGGGAGACCAGCTCTCTCTGGGTAGGATTTGGGTACAGAGAGCTGTGCCACAGGGTTAACTCTAGGGCACAGATGGAAATCGGAAGGATCTTGTTCCCAGTTCTTTCGCCATTTCTGTACCCTGTGGTCTCCTGATGCATCCCTCTTTGGCCATTTAGTAGAGCATAAATGTTGGTCTCACCTGTAAACTTAGGAATGACAGCACTTCTGGGAGACCAGCTCTTTCTGGGCAGGATTTGGGTATGGAGAGCTGTGCCACAGGGTTAACTCAGAGGCACAGATGGAGATGGAGACCAGAAGCATGATTTTTCTATATTAGGAATATATGCTTAAAATTGTGTTACATAAATAGCTTTGAAAATATTATGTAATAATTACAGGTTTCCATCATATTATGACAACTCCCCAAATATGAATTTCTAAAATATTAATATTAATTATGGATATCAAGTACCTTTAATTAACACCAAGAGCAAAAYAATACTTTTAATTCACATATACAGATAAATAATAGTAAAATTGATATCTGTAAGTGAGCAGGTAAGCATCTAAAACCTGAGGTYCTTGGTAGTTCTCAATTTAGAACTGAGTTATGTAAGGACTTCAGAAGTCAGAGGATGAAGATCAAGATGCTAATAAGCATTCAACATAGATTAAAACACTTAACAGCAAATGTTCTTGTTCAGAGAGGAGACACTGACAGTAAGTCTGAACCTTAGTATAGCTGAGTCTCTGATTCTTCGGTATGTATAATAAATATGAAGGACCTGAGGATTTGAAGAACCAGACATGTTCAACCTGTAAAGGCACCACTTTGGGGTACCTGCAGGCAATTTAGAACTTTTCTTTGAAGTGTGATTGGCAAAGTAAAATAAGGAACTATATGAGGTCTAAGAATTAAGTGCTTTACATAAAGGACAGTGGCTGTGAATCTGAGAAATGCCAGTTATCCCCAAAGGCATGTTAAAGACACTCAGATTCATTACACCAACAAACCCCTTCTCCCCACTTCTTCCCATGGAGAAGCACCTGTTATTTATKGTTCAGGAAAATCCAAAACATTTCAAAATGAACAGAAACTGTCAGGTATCACCCACACAGAGCTAATTCAAGAAGAAAATTAGTTGGAAATCAAAAATTTGACACATGGCAAAAGCATTTCTCACCTCCTACATAACCAGGAAAACAACAAAAAGAAAAACCATAGGATTATTGAAGTACATTTCAATATTTATTAACTATCATAACCCAAATATAGTTGATAGATGAATGAGCAATTTGAGGTAAAAATTAAGAGACAAGCAGAATGGAAATTAGTAATAACAATAAAAAGCAGCAGCAGCAGCAGCAACAACAACAACAACAACAACACACACACACACACACACATATACACACACACAAACACATGGGGTTCGGTGGTAGGATTTTACAACTGATGAAACAACCAGGGCGGAAACCGGAGAAAGACATTTTTAAGTCAACTTAAATGAAGACAAAAAATACAATGCAAGAGAAAGCAACTATGTAAACTGAAAATATGAAGGCGAGTGACAGGTATAGTCAAAGTTAGGAAAAACAAATGAAACGATTAATGCACAGAAAAGATATCTCTTGTGTAGAAGATAAAGAAAACTAACATTCATGTAACTGTAATTATTATAAAAATAAAAGAAAAATAATGGAACAGAACTCATTAAAATAAACATTTATGACTCAGAGAGGTGTCTGAACTGTGTGAACACCCAGGTAGGGTACCCTAGGATGGAGTGTGCGCATGCAGAGGTGTGGAGATTGGGCCTTCCAGAGAAAGGGGTTCATCATGGTGGATGATCCAAAGTGATTCCTGTCCAAAAAGTTGCCAAGCATTGAAGGGCKTCATACAATTGTTGTGTCAGACAGCGACAGGGTGCCTGTTATTAAAGTGGCTAATGACAGTGCTCCAGAGCATGYCCTGAGGCCTGGCTTTTCATCCACTTTTGCCCTGGCAACAGATCAAGACAGCAAACTTGGAGATACAGTTGTAGTTAAATAAAGTTAAAGAACATATTTGAGACAGATCCAGAGGCCAGCATTTACAAAACAGATTGCTTGATAAGAGCACAGTACAGCAATAGTAGACAAATACTCACAAGCCTCAAGAAAGCAAATGTAAGCTAATTATTTTGAAGTTTTTCTTTTAAGAATCAAAACTGTAAAATACAATAATTGCAGGCTGGAAGAATTTAATTACCAACTCCTGCATCATGTGCTGCAAAAAGAACCATGATGGCTCAAAGAAGGAGGGYAGGTGTCTGAAATATTATCRTGTTGTTGACATACAATCAAAGTACAGAAGAAAGGATATTGTATGAAATTACAATAAAAGTGAAATTAATATGGCTAAAAACAGTGAGGCTGGCTGTGGTGTAGAGAGCRGCAGGAGGTTGTTAGTTGTCACATGGGAAATAGGAATGAAAGGTAGTGTCAGATTCAGGTCAACTACGGGAATCCRTGAGCCATTGTAATAATATATTGGTGTAAGCTTCATAAGGAAAAAAATGAAAGAATGTCTAAATCAGAAAGCAAAATGTATAGTAACATATTCACAGAAATGATTGTGGTACAAAGTAAGGAATATTGGAGATACACTTATAAGTAGTACCATCAAATAAAATTAAACTAGGCTCACAGAAGGAGAGTTCAGAAGATCTTACAACACTGTATTTAGTGTATAATAAAAATGCCTTGATTACAAAAAAAAATGCTCTATTGGACAGATCTGAATAGAATGTAGAAGATTACTGTGTTCTGACCTCTAGTGGAGTCCAGGGTATTTCTGCAAAGTAAAATTGTAGACATGTCTACAGAATGATATAGTATTTTACTAAGTTATGGGTATTTTTTGTCACACCCAAAGAAAAACCTAGTCTTTTGAATTTTACTAACAAAGCAATAATTGAGTGAAGAACTTAATCAAAGAAATTTAAATATAAACCACTAATGATTTTACAAATTAAAATCACTGTGTTAGTGGGACAACTCGTTATTACATATACTGATTGGCCTTAAGAAAGCGAGGAGACTGGAGGGGGCAGTTCAGGGGCTGAGACTGCTCCCAAAGGTCCTGAGTTTGTTTCCCAGCACCCACAGTAAGTGTCTCACAACCACCTGTAAATCCAGATCCAAGAGCTCTGAAGCTGTCTTCTGGGCTTCTCAGACACTGTACCTACATGCCCATTCCTCCATCATAGTTAAAAATAAAATTAATTCTAAAAACAGATCAACTAGAAAGCAATATAGAAGAAGGGACAATGCCTAAATATAGGGCTGTCTTTTCCCTCTCCCCATTTCTTTTCTCCCTTCCTTTCCTTCCCTTTCTTGTGGTTCTGACATCCATCTATCCCAGTTCTTTCCATYGTCTTTGTCACAGAGTATGTGTTAGACTGCTAAATTGTTTCTCAGACGCATGTGACTAATTAGCTCATCTGCCAATGAGATGGAAGTTTGTGGTCAATGTTGTCAAGTGGAAGGAGAGGCAATGGTTCATGGATGCCAAGAGTGCCGTGTAGTCAGGAGCTCTGGCAGCAGGGTCGTGTCATCTACACTAGGACCCAGCTGGGGTACTGCTAGTACCAGCAGTTTGCACTGTGAGGTCATAATTCTGCAGTATCCTAGTTATCAGAAGAAGCTTGCCACCTGGGAGACTTAGTTTTTGGATGTTCTGGGAGTCAGCAATAGAGCATATGAACAGTTTGTGCTCAGTATTAAGTCTCTTCAGTTTTAGAGTGCTAGAGATGTTCCTTTTGTTTGGAACTACCTCCTAGCTGAGAAAATACCTTGATGCCATGGACAGACCCAGTCAGTTCTCCTCCCGTGGGAGAAGCAGGGTCCTGGTACTCAGGTAGGTAAGGAGTCAGTGAGTGACAGACAGACACAACACACCAAAAAGCRGTCTGAATCTGCTGCAATTTTATTTCTGTAAACATCTTAGGTATATACACATGATTTAGGAACTACTTTTTGACTTCATGCCAGGTTACATTGGGTGATGATCAGATGGGGGGGGGTTACATGTTTACAATTTAACTTGAAAGTAAAAAGCACAGAGCAGGAAGTGTTTTTTGGGAACCTTTTGGTACCAAGACAGTGGTCAATCAACCCAGACTTGAGGTCACTCTATACTTAGAATTCTGCCAAACTGTAGTCTGAGCAAATTTGCTCAGTAAATTTTATTAATATTTTATGGCCAGTCAGGCCAGTTTGGAGTTGTTGTCCTGAGCCTTTGTGGAGTTTTCCTATTTACTGGAGGAGCCCATCAACACCCTCTGAGTAAATAATGCTTCCTATCATATATTACAGTTGTTGGAATTCCCAGACTATTCTCCTTAACTTCTGACACACCTTCCTGGTCTTTCCCTACCAGCTGTTGAATTTTTATCCTTTCATTATCCACTATATCTGTATTTCTCACAAACAACTCTTCCTGTTATAACTGATTTATTACATCTCCAAATATCTCATTTTCCTTCCACTTAACTCTGAGTAAAGCTTGGGAAAATGGGGGATCTTATGTTGAATAGTTCATGAATCTTATTTGACCCAAGTCTAGTATTACTTGGTGCTGGTCATCAGGTTCATTGGCATCTGTTTTTGTAGGCCCTGGAGTGATCACACTACCAGGAATGTTTCCTGGAACATCCCTTGGGCCTTTGATCTATCAAGATCTGGCCAGGTTGCATTATGCTAACTATTATCATAAAAATCAAGAAAAACAAGGCACAGAACCCAAATCCACAGAATTTGATCAGTGCAYGGGAACAGCTTGCAGAAGCAGGATGCCAGGGACCTCCAGGAGGCTAAGTTCCGAGGAACACACACCTCAGGTCTGAAAGCAYGACTATCGCYATGTCACATAGACTCCACCAGAGTTGGTGTGGCAACTTGAAATTTTGATGTGTGTTTTCTTAAAGTTCCAAGCCACTGATTTTATTATAAAATACACTGAGCCATTAAACTCAGCTTTGAGTAATGCTGAGTAAGCTGGTTTTCATCCATTACTCATTCCCATGACCTTAGAGAATTCTCTACTCACCACTGTCTTTATTTCCTCTTCTTGTCTCATCACTTTTCCACCACTTTTATGACAGCTGCAGCTACTCCTCTATCAGTCAAAGCAAGTTACTTCTATTGATTCGGGAACTTGCATTACAGAGAAATGACTTTTTAGGAAACCTGTTGTTCTTCCTTCTGCGCTGTCTGGATAAGATTGTGCTCTCCCTCTCCCTCTCCCTCTCCTTCTCTTTCTCCCTTTCTCTGCTTTCTTTCTATCTGTGTTTTTTTCCAGAGAATCTAATCCCATAACCCAAGCTAGCTTGGAAGTCATTGTGTAGCTCAGGTAGAAGGTGAGTGTCTTCTTGTCTTCAGTATAAATGCTAGTATTATAGGTATGAGGGGACATGCCATTGAGTTATCTTTCTATGTAGGATGTTTTTCAGCTTTGAGAATTAGAAAACCAGCAAAATACTTTATCATTCATTGGGAATTTTGAGTTATTGGAAAGACCTTAAAATAAGATTTGAATTGCATTACTGGCGCCAATACTTTATCTGCCTAAGACCTAAAAGAAATATTTGATGATAAAATAATTTTTCTAGGTTGAAACTAGAAAATAAAAGGATAATTTGCATTGTTTCCAGGGCAACGGGAAAGAYAGGATATCAGCAAGGGCAGTGACAGCTTGTTTGTCACATTTGGAAAAGAACTGAAAGGTTATTTAGAAATGAAATTTAATAACTTTAAATGGGGCCATATCTGCTGGACAGTTGGGACAGATTTACTTTTGGTTTAGACCTTTGCACTTAATGAAAGGAAAATTCTTCCCTAAACTGCGAAGCTGGTTCCTCTGCTTCMRGAGCAATATCAAAGGATATGAGCTCTAGAAATAGACTGCCTCCAAATCCTAAATTCTTCTATCAGTACATCTGTGACCTAGGGCATTGGCTTTACAAATATGTTCTGGGCACTATGTTTTATTAAAATTATGTTCTGAAACCTGATCCTTATCATGGTGTTAGGAGGTGARGGCTTTGGGATGTGGTAGGTTGCCMGAAAAGAACATTCACAATGGGAAAACAAAAAGCCTAGGTCTGCCTATCTATCATGGGAAGAAATGGCAAAAAGAATTCATTCATGAATRAGGAAATAGAACTTCACATGTCCCAGGATCTGTGAGTCTCTTCATCATGGACTTGCTGGATTTCCAAAACAGTGAAGAGTTCAGTCTATTGTTAGGAAACCACCAGTCTGTGGTACATATTTTCATAGTAGTTCAAATATAATTTATTGAGGTTATGCTACATCTCAGTTCCTACTACTGTGAAATAGATACAATAATACTAATCTTGTAGGGATGTGATGACATTTATATAGGTAATCGTTTGTGAATCAGTGAGAGTGGCATATCAGGCATGTCACATAGGAAAGTCCTAGTACTTTCCTAGATGTCCTTAATGAAGATCATATCTGAGGAGTGAGTATTCTCCATCACAGAGTCAAAGGTTACTGTTTCRTTGACAYTATTGTAAACATTTACAAATATCTTTGTTCCCCTATGACATATACAGAAGCTAATGTTTAAAGTGGMGATCTACTCTAGGACTGGGAATCCAATTCAATGTCTCATTTTAAAAAAACAAATGAGACTAGAATAGAACACATATTCATCTATTTAAAAGCTAAAAAAGTACATATTGCTTTATGAAACTTTTGTTTCAATCATTGAAGTATGCATCTCTGGGGCACAGTGGCTCATTTGTTTCTTTCTGTGGGTTATAGCTGATATGTTTGAAAGCAACCACAGTAGAATCATGGCCTATAAAGAAATGAAGCTATTGGTCTTGTTCAAATTCTACCCAGAATTTTAAGATTCTGCCATGGGAAGTTACCTCATCAAGCTATTTCAAATTCACATGGGAAATCAACAGAGGAGAAGGAAATATGCAATTAAAAAGTTTTTCATTTAGGTAACATTTGTTGAAGAATGACAGAATCAGGTACACATTGTGGCTACTGAGAAGTTTTAAAGAGAAAAAAAAACATTCTTTTTTTTATCCCCTTCACATATACACATTTTGGGGGGATTTTTTTCTGTATTTTTTTAATAAAGAAAGTATCCATATGCCTAGCAAAATTTGCAACACATTTATTATTAATGGTTGATACATGAATTAATGTAGTTGGTATGAGGTAGACTCATTAGTGTAATTCTTCAGTAATTGCTTAAATTGCGATGTAAAGGGCTGAAACCTTAAAGAAAATTTAATGTTTCCTTCCCATGATTACCTTTTGCCACATTAGCTATTTATCACTTTTATTTACATGGCAGTTCCCTTGAGATGAGAAGTGTAGTAAGGCATAAAGATAGACAGACACTGCATCCAGTCTTTGGGGCTGCTTATGCAGAAATATAAAACTAAACCTAGGGCTTTGTAATTTTCCAGTATTGCATTCTTGGTTGGAWAGTTCTTTGTTGTGAAACTGGACTGTATACTGGGGAGTTCTGAGCACCATTTATGTCTTTTTCTCAGAGATGCCTGGACAATTTGTGCTTTTAGTTGAGGAGCAAAGCTCCGGCATTTGTACATGCTTCTTATGCGGTTAGCTGGTTAGCTTTGCCCCCTGTTTGTTTGCTTGAGGTTTCTTTTTTTCTTTTCTTTCTTTTTTTTTTTTGTTTTTT
>BDUI01004185.1:9768-24150 GCA_002335545.1 Apodemus speciosus
TTATTAGAAGATGTGTATGAGCCTCATACAAAAGGTGGAATGTCATGATTTTAAAAGTGATGTATCTGGTACTGAGTTGACAAGAAGTCAAGCTGTGACGGCAAAAGCAAAACTTCATTGTGAACCTTAATGGATTTAGTGTCACCTGGGAAGCACACCTCTGAGAGAGTCTCGGAGGGCATCTAGAGACATTTCATTCCCAGAAGGCCCTACCCTGAGCTTGGATGGCACCATCAATGGCAATGACGTTCTGAATAAGTAGAAGGCAAATATCAATGGTCATCTCGTGTCTTCCCATCTACAGATACAATGTGAATAGACACTCCATGTTCTTGCCACCTTCCCTATTATGGTGGACTTCATTCCTCTGGACAGAGATCCAAAMCAAACCTTTTCATTCTGTATTAGTCGGGGTTCTCTAGAGTCACAGGACTTATGGATAGTCTCTGTATAGTAAGAGAATTTGTTATGGTGACTTATACTCTGTTTTCCAACTTCCCAAYGATGGTCAGCTGTGAACGGGAAGTTCAAGGATCTAGCAGTTGCTCAGTCCCACGAGGCTAGTAGATTCCAACAGATGTGCTGGCAAGTGAATGCAAGCAGGTGAAGAAGAGCGAATCTTCCTTCTTCCAATATCCTCGTGTAGGTCTCTAGCAGAAGGTGTGGCCCAGATTAAAGGCGTGTACCACCACGCCTAGATCTGGGACTTGTTTTGTCCCAGGHTGACCTCAAACTCAGAGATCTCCTTGCCTTAGTCTCCTGCAATTCATAGCCACTATGCCTTAATATTTTCATGCACCCCACTTCTACTCCAACTTCTATCAACCCTCTCATTTTCTTACCAGGAGATTAAGAGGGCACAGAAGTCCTACCAGGGTTGGCTTTTCCATTAAATCCCAAGATTTAGAGATAGTAAATTTTATTGCTGACTGGAACAGTGTGTTTATTTGTTTATTTAATCAGACATTATTTGAGATCTGCTGAGCCGACTTAAAGCTGGTGCTTCAATGTATACGAATGAACTTGAACATGCTACCTAATTTTTATATGCCTCAGTTTCTCATCTGCTCCTGCTCAAAACTGACAAAGAACTGCAGAGATCTGAGCAGAAATGTTCTCCTACCTGTGTCCCAAAAAATACCCACAGGCTCCCATTTTATATTAGTCATTTTCCTCATGCTGTGACCAATAAATAAAAAGAAGCAACTTGGAGGATGAGACATTTATTTCAGCTCACAGTTTGAAGGGATATGGTTCATCATAGCAATGGGCAGTTCAAGGCATGGGAGCTTTGGTCTACTTGCTTACGTTTACAAATCAGGAAGTAAAGTGAGACAGGAAGTCAGGCCAAGCTACAAAACCCCAAGGCTGGCTCCCAGGGACCTACTATATACCAGACAGGCTCTAGTTCCTCAAAGTTCCACAAAACAGTGTCGCCACCTAGAGACCAAGGGTTCAATGCATAAGCCTGGGAGCCAGGGGAGCATTTTATGTTCAGGACATTGTGTGTGTGTGTGTGTGTGTGTGTGTGTGTGTGTGTGTGTGTGTGTGTAAATGGAGAGCTGAGCTAATTTTAGTTTCCATGACAATGCATGCAGGGGTCCCTCCAAATGCAAGCTTCTTTTGTGGGGTTTTAATTATCAGCAGCCAACTGTGGTCTGGAAAGAGAAGTTCAGTGGAAATTTCCAGAAATAAGCAACTCATAAGTTTTGAGTTGTGCAMCATTCCGAGCAGTTCGATGGAGTCTTATCTAGCCAGAGGTCTGAGTCATTTTTTACCCAGTGTGTTTGTGCGTATACACTGTCTACCGGATGGTCAACCACAGAATAGGCATCTCATCAAATGGACAGAAGCAGCCTCATAGCATGTGTATTTAATGG
Organism: Apodemus speciosus; assembly: GCA_002335545.1. Taxonomy (NCBI): domain Eukaryota; kingdom Metazoa; phylum Chordata; class Mammalia; order Rodentia; family Muridae; genus Apodemus; species Apodemus speciosus. The sequence continues at coordinate 11,649 of BDUI01004185.1, forward strand.
CCCCAGGGTCCAAAAGCAGAGGTACTGGGGATTCAAATATGCCACAGAGAAGCCACCAGGCTCTCCCCTGCAGCACCATCTACCATCGTCATAAGAAGGACGTGAACCTGCAATAAGATATTTTTGAGATGATGTATGATGTCATTTGTCTTAATGTTCCTATTGCTTATGAGTTAATGCTGTTAATATCTTACTATGCCTAATTTATAAAAAAGTAAACCTTTTNTATGTGTGTGTGTGTGTGTGTGTGTGTGTGTGTGTGTGTGTGTGTGTGTGTGTGTGTGTAAATGGAGAGCTGAGCTAATTTTAGTTTCCATGACAATGCATGCAGGGGTCCCTCCAAATGCAAGCTTCTTTTGTGGGGTTTTAATTATCAGCAGCCAACTGTGGTCTGGAAAGAGAAGTTCAGTGGAAATTTCCAGAAATAAGCAACTCATAAGTTTTGAGTTGTGCAMCATTCCGAGCAGTTCGATGGAGTCTTATCTAGCCAGAGGTCTGAGTCATTTTTTACCCAGTGTGTTTGTGCGTATACACTGTCTACCGGATGGTCAACCACAGAATAGGCATCTCATCAAATGGACAGAAGCAGCCTCATAGCATGTGTATTTAATGGCCCCAGGGTCCAAAAGCAGAGGTACTGGGGATTCAAATATGCCACAGAGAAGCCACCAGGCTCTCCCCTGCAGCACCATCTACCATCGTCATAAGAAGGACGTGAACCTGCAATAAGATATTTTTGAGATGATGTATGATGTCATTTGTCTTAATGTTCCTATTGCTTATGAGTTAATGCTGTTAATATCTTACTATGCCTAATTTATAAAAAAGTAAACCTTTTCATAGGCACACATGGAGAAGAAAAGACTGTATACAGAGCATATTTCTTTCCTACTCACTTCTTTTCTTGTCCTTGTGACGAAACACTGACAGCTTAAGGAGGAAGAATTTATTCTGGGTCACAGTTTGAGGGGAAGACATAGATTTGAGGATGTGACCTTTGCAAGAGAGGGGACTCTTGGGAATGAAACGAGATGCTCACAGAGAAGTCGGAAGTGATATACTGGACCCACAAGTCCCTGCTGCAGTTTAAACCTGAGTATGAAGGAAGAGCAAGGAACAAGTTCTTACATGTTGGGGAGAGGAGATCAGTGGGAGCCTCCCCAGAGTCTCCAGGCAGGCAGGCAGGCGCCTGTGATACACACAGCAAACCACTGCACAGAGGGATCAAGCTCAAGGGAACCTCTTTGTGTAGGAGGGGCAGCAGGATGAGAGTTTTGAGTATGAGAAGGAATGAACACAAACGAAGAAGCAGGCCTTGGTCATGGTGGGCTTGGGACTGAGGCAGGTGGTGCACTCAGCTGTCTGTCTGTGAAGACACCCCACAATGCTTCCACCAAAAGAGTCGTCGACTCTGGATACCCTGAAGGGTGCTATGTGCAGAGTGGGTGGTGCTAAGCACAGGAAACGCAGGGGGAAAATCTCCAAGGAGCAAATAGGCCTCGAGGGGTCTAGCCAGACCAGTGAGAAGGATCACAAGCAAAATCAGGTCTGTATCTGGCCAAAGGCAAAAGACTCAGGTAGACTTTTTTTCTTTTCTTTGTTTCCTTTGTAAACCTTTACTGTTTAGAATAGATATTCTGTCATTATCTGGAAAGTTCTACACTAGGCAGCTGTCTGAATAGAGAAAGGACAATTTGAAGAAGGAGACTCTATCAACTGGCTGGGACTCTCACGGGGGCTTGCAGACATCAGGGTGCCTGTAGGAGTCTGACCTAGGTCCTTGACATATGCTATGTCTGAGTAGCTTGGCATTCTTGTGGGATTCCTAATAGTGCAAGTGGGGGCTGCCTCTCTCTTACTCTTCAGTGTGCTTGTGTGACCCTGTTCCTCCTACTGGGTTGCCTCCTCTTGGTATGATAGTATGTACCTAGTCTTATTGCAGCTTATTAGACCATGTTTGGTTGATATCTCTGGGAAGCCTGCTCTTTTCTGAGGGGAGGCAGAAGGGAGGCTCTGGGGAAGATAGGAAGGCGAGAGGATGGACTGGAAGGAAGGGAAAAGAGGAAACCTCTAGTTGGAATATAATATATGAGAGAATAAAAATTAAAGGAGAATATTATGGGCTGGGAGGTGGCCGTGTTTCTCTTGCATGTGCATGAGTAGATGTGGGTTACTGTGTGGGTATGGGTACATGTGCAGGAATGGATGTATATCTGTATGCATAGGTTATGTGTCTGTGTATGGGTGCACGTGTAGGTGTGGGTGCAAATGTGGGTGTATGTATGTGTAAGTGAGTGCATGAATGGGACTGGATACCTGTGTGGGTACAGGAACATGTGTATGTGTGTGTGGGAACATGTGTAGATGGTGCATTTGAGGAGACAGGGAAACAACCTAGTGTCAACCAGTCTTCAGAGACCTTCTACTCTCATTTGGGACAAAGTCTCTCACAAGCTTGGAGTGTTGACCGTAGGCGAGCCTGGCTGGTCCATGAGCTTCCAGGGTCCAGCTGTCTCTTGCTGTGGCATGAGTTTACAGGTGTTAGCCACTGTACACAGCTGGCTATGTGGGTTTCAAAGATCCAGATTCAGGCACTCACTCTTGCATGGTAAGAGCTTTCTGACCTCCACATCAGGCTCTCTGGTTGTACAATTTGCTTATGSTAAATGCTCAGGGGATTGTGTTCTCTGTCCTCAGCCTTCCACCATGCAGTCATGGTTACATATAGCACCTCACTGAGTATAGAAGCCACCTGGGCGCAGGGAGAGGCCAGACTGTCTAGGAGTACAAAGGGATTTCCTCGTCCACTAAGGAGAGGACGAATGAATGGGAAAAGAAATGTGAATTGTGGGGAAAAAACTGTTCAAAGCACATTGAATACTTGTATGAAAATATCTTATGTAACTCAGTAGTCATATAATTTAAAATATAGAGTACAACAATAGTATTTTTTAAAATGATGTCAATGTTATGCTGTCTCTAGGAGACATTCTTTTAAATAATTGCATTATATTTTATTTATTTTGCATTTATGAAGCACGTGTGGAGATCACAGAACCCTTTCTAGGAAATGTTTCTCAACAAACATAGAATATGCGATCCACAGATGTAAATAGAAACAATAGCATCAACTTCCTCAGCTCGGAGGAGTTTATTTACTTCTGACAGTAGCCAACTTCGCTTTCCTTCCAAGGCATCAGTCGGTCTCAGCCAGGTTCGGCCCCATTTAATAAGAAGATATTTTGTTGTTTTGTTTGTTTTGTCTTATGATACCAGCTCTAACAGTTGTTTCGTATAAATAAGGAGACTTAAAACTTAGAGAGTATTTCAGGTCCTTCTGCTTTTCTGAGGCCTTTACACAGGGAAAGCAAAGTTTGTGTAGAAAATGTAACCAAATCAATTGTTCTGACGTTAAGAGGGACTGGCAAAGCAAATGTCAATTTGCTTGACGGATGCCTCGCTGACGGCCAATGAAATTAAGTCACAGATGCTGTAACTTAATAATCCAATCACTGAATCCACCCGCTTCGTGCAGCATTATCTGCAAACCYGGGTCTCCAGGTTCTGTGACTTTAACAGCATCGCTTACCTGTCTGAGGATATTTGCTGGAATTGAGATCTGAGAGGGGCCACACAACACCCCCTGGGCTGTTTGCTACCTCCTCCGCTCTCCAGAAGCTGCCAGAGTTGTCCCAGCGCCAGCCACCCATGCTTACCCAGCATGACCTCTGGTGGCGAAGCCACTGTCTAAACCCTCTCAATGGCTTCACCTGGGACAGTGGTAGAACTCCAGGCCTGTCCACTGTCCATCTTAAACTGTCACATGTCCCCGTCTCAACTACGATCAGCTCCTTGGGCGCTCACAGGCTTCAGAAGTCTGTACAAACCCCAGCATCTTAGCATGAGGAGCTCAAGCGCGCCAGCCTTCGTCACCTCCTGCACCCTCCCTCCCCAACTCCTGCCTATGCCTTTGGCTTGCAGTCTCTTGTTCCCCTCTGCTTTCTTTGTTCTCACCCCTGCTTGTTAAACCCTGTGCTTTTCTCCACCCCTGGACCTTTTTCCACGCCATTGTGACTTCCGGGGGTGTCAGCCTTGTTTCCTCCTTGCCAAACTGACCCGCCCTTATCACTTCTGCCCTAGATTAAAGCGCAGATAGGTTGAGAGAAAACGGTGGACATGTATTTCTTCCCGGTGAAGTGTTCCCTGCCCTCTCTGCACGCRGCCTGGGCTGTGTTGACATGCCCTGAAACTACTAAACTGACTTAATGTTTGGGTTCCTTACCCTTCCCCCGGCTCAGAGCGGGCCTGGCCTCCCGTGTCCTGTTCACAGCTTTGTTCCCAGGGCCTTAGGATACCAGGGACAGAGTAAAGATGCTAAATGTCACTAATGACTCAGGTTCCCTGTTCGCTTAGGCAGGACATTTGCCATTTGAGGGTGACTCACTGGNAGGCCTTTACACAGGGAAAGCAAAGTTTGTGTAGAAAATGTAACCAAATCAATTGTTCTGACGTTAAGAGGGACTGGCAAAGCAAATGTCAATTTGCTTGACGGATGCCTCGCTGACGGCCAATGAAATTAAGTCACAGATGCTGTAACTTAATAATCCAATCACTGAATCCACCCGCTTCGTGCAGCATTATCTGCAAACCYGGGTCTCCAGGTTCTGTGACTTTAACAGCATCGCTTACCTGTCTGAGGATATTTGCTGGAATTGAGATCTGAGAGGGGCCACACAACACCCCCTGGGCTGTTTGCTACCTCCTCCGCTCTCCAGAAGCTGCCAGAGTTGTCCCAGCGCCAGCCACCCATGCTTACCCAGCATGACCTCTGGTGGCGAAGCCACTGTCTAAACCCTCTCAATGGCTTCACCTGGGACAGTGGTAGAACTCCAGGCCTGTCCACTGTCCATCTTAAACTGTCACATGTCCCCGTCTCAACTACGATCAGCTCCTTGGGCGCTCACAGGCTTCAGAAGTCTGTACAAACCCCAGCATCTTAGCATGAGGAGCTCAAGCGCGCCAGCCTTCGTCACCTCCTGCACCCTCCCTCCCCAACTCCTGCCTATGCCTTTGGCTTGCAGTCTCTTGTTCCCCTCTGCTTTCTTTGTTCTCACCCCTGCTTGTTAAACCCTGTGCTTTTCTCCACCCCTGGACCTTTTTCCACGCCATTGTGACTTCCGGGGGTGTCAGCCTTGTTTCCTCCTTGCCAAACTGACCCGCCCTTATCACTTCTGCCCTAGATTAAAGCGCAGATAGGTTGAGAGAAAACGGTGGACATGTATTTCTTCCCGGTGAAGTGTTCCCTGCCCTCTCTGCACGCRGCCTGGGCTGTGTTGACATGCCCTGAAACTACTAAACTGACTTAATGTTTGGGTTCCTTACCCTTCCCCCGGCTCAGAGCGGGCCTGGCCTCCCGTGTCCTGTTCACAGCTTTGTTCCCAGGGCCTTAGGATACCAGGGACAGAGTAAAGATGCTAAATGTCACTAATGACTCAGGTTCCCTGTTCGCTTAGGCAGGACATTTGCCATTTGAGGGTGACTCACTGGCTTGCTCGCCCCACGGGCCCCCCCTCCTCTCTCGGAGGCTGCCATACCCGCTCCATCTCCTGCTTTCCACCCTCACTAGGTTTTGTTTGGTCTTAGAAAACGTCTCCTACCCTGCTGCTGTGGACAGGCTGGCCCCTCAGTGGCTGATGCTCCCGGCATTTCCAGTCGTGTTTGTTAAAGCCATGCAATAGTGGAGTAACCTACCGATCCTCTTTCTGCTGGCTGCAGGTCCGGTCAGCCTTGCCCTGCCTACTCCACCCTTCCTGACTCTGGGTCGGGGATGAGCTGAATGCCTTCCAAGGATGTCTTTCTGCTTTTGGTCACAGGAGCACTGCCTGAGGCAAAGTCCTGGATGCCATCTCCTGCTCATAGTTTCCTTGTCAAAGAAAGGGTCACAGCAGCCACCCCAGTGTCTGCCATGCTGAATGACTCCTCCCTTCCTCCATCTGGGTCACCTCCTCCCATAGCACTGGCCTCTAAACATAGCTGCTGTCTCTAACCCATCAGAGATGCAGGAGCCCTGTACATTTCCTGCAGTGGACTCCAGTTTGAGAGCCTGATACAGCTTCCTGATATCTCATGTAAATTCTCCTTGCTGGATTTCAATATTACCTGAGTGCACCCACTCCGAATACATAATGTCAGCTCTATCAGACTGGACCCCTGACACCCAGGGAACAATCCTCATTCTTGTCATTTTCCTCCTCAAATCCTATTCCTGACTCTAGAGAGTCCAGCTCAGCTGCAAAACTCAAGCTATCACAGGCCCGCTTGCRCGTGTGGCACTAAGCATCTGTCACTGCTTACCATAGKGGCATCTGGGCACACCTTTCCTGTCTTCGCCAACTCCCTGGRCCAGCCTTGTTCCCCGCAGGCAGAGAAAACGGTGCCTACCCGCTGAGCCTCTCCTGAGACTGCAGGCTGTGGTGCCCACAGAGCAGACACGCAGATCCACTGGTTTGGTGTGGGCAGGCTGGTGCAACCCTGGGACACAGAGAACCTGTCTGTAGCCTTGGCACACCTGCACAGACCAGAACAGGAGCAACTTGGCCCTGTGACCAAGAAGCCCTTGACATACAAGAGGGTGGCTCGAGGTGCACCGGGAATAGAAATGACATGCTAGACTTCAATGACTTAGTAAAAAATTGTAAAATAATTCACTTTTATGTTACTCATGCTTAAATAATATTGAGTCGAGTTAGGCAAAATATTATTAAAACTAGTTTCAGCAGATTCTTTTTGTTTTTTTGTTTTTGTTTATTTTCTTTCTCAAAATGCTCAGGCTTGAACCCAATACTTTGCCCATGTTGGAAAATTCTCTACAACTGAACTATATGCTGTGCTATTTTTAATTTTTTTAAAATGTGGGTTCTAGAAAGTTCTTCATGGCTTGTGTTTGTAATTCACAGTCTACTTCTATTAGACAAAGCTATGAGGTTCCATCATTATTTGACCACAAAAATGCAGACCCAGAAAGAAGAGTTCTGGGTCCCGGTGAATGCAGGGTGGTTAGAGCCAGTGCTCTGACTGACTCCAGGGCCTCCGTGGCCTGGCAGCTCTTAAGTCTTACATCATTGGTGCCTTCTGGAAGTTGTCAGCAGGTAGATGTCAGCCTCGGGTGCCTCCTATGCTGAGGCTCCCACGACCCCACCCCCACTCAGACAGGTTCCCTCCTCCCCTCTGCCCTGCTCAAAGCATCTCCCACGTCCCCTCTCTCAGCGCTGCCTCTTCACCCACTTGCTATGCTGACCACACACCAGACATCTTCAGGGCAGGAGATGGTTACAAACAATCAATAGTCCCGGTTCAGCAGGCTGCACCACCCAAACCCAATTACGTTGTTCAGAAACTTGTCTGTAACTAAAAGGCGTCTGAGAAATCACTGTCACCATCTCTGAGGGGGAGAGAAAGCAGGTCATTATGCCCAATTGGATTTATATTGACTGTCTTCTATTGTCTGGGGGCAGCAGGGCCGTGCAGGCACACATGAGCACAGCTCTTATTTGCTGGGACATTTGTGTCACCCCTCTCACGTATGGAGCCTGAGAGTCTGTAATTGACAGGCTGATTTCCTGTGCTTCATCCAAATATTCTTTTTCTTTCAGGACAGGATCTTGCTGTGTGGTCCTAACTGGCCTGTCCTCCATATAAGCCCAGGCTTACCTGGAACTTACTGTGTAGCCCACACAGACCTTGACCTCCTAGCAATCCACTTGCCTCTGCCTCCAAACACTGGATTGCAGACATATGATTCACCTGGTTTCATCTTAAACTTCTAGGTTTCCCAGATCCTCAGAAAAGCACAGAACTYGAATCCTCAAAGAGGACAGTAGACCCGCTATCTCCTTTGTTCCCACCCAGACTCTTAGCAGAGCCCCCAAATGAGAGAAGATACTTTAGCATGAGAAATCACTTGGAAATCCCTGCAGGTGTCTGTACATCAGACACAGGACTTCCAAATGACAGTGGGGCAACCTGGGAGCCTCCCAGCCATCTGTATGGGAGAACCTCCACAGTCCACTGTGGCCATCTGCACTGGGAACACGAGGAACTGCTGGAGAGATCCAGATACCTCTGTATTCAGTATGGAAAGACCAGAAACTAGAGTAAACCCAGAGCTCATGGGACAGCATGCCAAAACAGACCCACTTTCAGCGAACCTACCCACTTCATTCAAAGGGCTCACAGCCACCACAAAGCACAGGCAGGGGAGGCCTCCAAGGACCCCACTAGCTCATTACAGGGCGCCAACAGCTACTCATTCTGGGGAACTGAGCGGTGGCTTCATGAGAGCATGTGGGAAGATAGACTGCTCCTTCCCAGTTGTCGCTGTAAAGATTTGTCTGAAGCAGATTCATGTGCAGTTTTTCATATTTCTACCGAGAGGTAGATTGTGTTTACAGAAAACAGCAAATGCATCTTGACCATGTGAAGAATAAGTTGCCATAAGTGCCAGGGCGACCCCTTCCCAGCTCAAGGTCCAGCAAAAGCCCCCTGGGGACCTTAGGGCATCCGCCTTACCATAGTCACCCTTGTGACTACTCCTGTCTGGTACCCACGGAGTCGAGTATGGTAATGCCATACTTTCCTAGCAAACCATCCAATAGTTAATAGAGTGGGAATTTTTGTCGGAGACTCAGTTGTGTCACGTGACATTTTTCTGGAAGCTTTCTTATGAGAGGGTGTTTTGTTGAAGCAGACACGTGAGAGGGTGTTTTGCTGACAACAGACGTGGTGTTTTTCTGGAAGCTTTCCGGGGAAAGGGCAGGTGATGTTTTGTTAGAGTGGACACATAAGAGGACGTRTGATGTTTGGAAAGAGTATAAGTATAAGCCAACAGACAGTGGGCGACGCTCTGGCATTGGTTCACCTTGCTTGTTTTCATTGGGCTTTGCTGATGCTGGTTTTCCCGCTGACAACACTCTGACACTTCTTTGCCTTACTTTCTTCACTGATCTTCCCTTGTCGTGACTTCATAGAAAGAAACGTACCAAAGAACTTCTGGAGGTGTTCTACTACTTCTTGCTGCTTCCGCAGACTCTTGCTGATCTGCAGAGCCTTGAAGTTTCTTCTGRATCTAGCCACTGCTGCAGCTTCCAGTGAACTGGACTGCTGACAAAGAAGATCGGTATCACACCCTGACCAACTACTTCTAAACAGGTCCATGTCCCCTTGTCCTGTTAGCCATTTTCCTCCAGTATCTTTGGTCAGTGGGCTAGAAGGATGTTTGAGGCATTTAAGAAACTTTATTAAAGTAGGTTTTGAAAAATATAAGCCTACAAATTAAAATTTATTTATGTATTTATGTATGTATGTATGTATGTATGTATTGTTTTTTTTTCTAGTCAGGGTTTCTCTGTATAGCCCTGTCTTGGAACTCACTCTGTAGACCAGGCTGGCCTCAAACTTAGAACTCCTCCTGCCTCTGCCTCCCACGTGCTGCTTAAATATATTTTTATTGTGCCTTTTCCACTACAAAAATGATTGGTGTTGGTTGTAAATGTTTAACTTTCATGGGTGGGGTGGGGTGCCTCAGTGGTAGAATACTTGTTTTCCCCTTCAATGAGGACCTGGCTTCTTTCTATCCTAAGTAGCACAAAATCAGACAATTAAATTGTTTGGGTCAGCAAAATGGCTCATACAAGCCTGAAAACCTGGTTCACGTCCCTGGAACACACAGTGGACAAAGAGAATTAACTCCTGAAAGTTGTTCTCTGAACTCTATCTTCGAGCTATAGTGCCCATACACACACATATCATGTAATAGTAACAATTTTATTTCACTTTCAGTGATACAGAGCACTGTATGAGTCTCACGGATTTGCCTTGTTCTCTTGACAGGCATTCCCATTATTTGGCCTTCATAGACAATACCACAGTGAACACGCCCTATGTGCTCCCCTCACAGGTAACAGCAGTGAGCAGGCCCTGTGACCATGCCCTGTGGCCCTCTGAGCACGCCTGTGCACTCTAAGGATCAGTGATCAACTGGGAGTGGTATATTGCACCAGAGAACAGAAGACCTTCCATAGTGGTTGGAGCCCATTCCAAAGGCTTGTCTCCCTGAATTCCAGAGCCATGATTGGCTGGACCTGTAGAGGCACTGACCAGAGTGTTCACTCCCGACTATTAGATCCAAGATTAATAAACCATCACTTTTCTTCGACCCTTGAGCTTCAGGGTTTTGTCCTCTAAAAAGCATATGATGGCTCAAACTCTGTCCCAGGTGCTGGGGATGTAGCTTGATGGCTAAGGGGTAGGCTGAGCACGCCAGAGGCCCTGGCTCAATCCCCACCACCCTCTAAAATAGGGTTGTTAGAAACACACAGGTCTGTGATCTCAGCCCTAGAGGCAGGAGCTGGAGGGTCAGGATTCTTCAGTGTCTTCCTCACTAAGGGCCCACCTGAACTGCATTAGACTCTGTTTCAGAACAACAAAAGAAAATGTAGTTGTCACAGTGGCACAATGTACAGGTCCTGGAGCCCCCTGCTGGACAGCAGACTCCATTGCAGTCACCCACGGTTTCAGAGCCCTGAGGAGCTCAGCCTTGATGGGTCTACAGCAGTGGTTCTTAACCTGTGGGTCACCATCCCTTTGTGGGTAAAAAAAGACCCCTTCATGGGGTCACCTAAGATCATCAGAAAGCACAGATATTTACATTACAATTCATAACCGTAGCAAATTACAATAATGAAGTAGCAATGAAAATAATTTTAAGGTTGGGGAGAGGGTGTCACCATAACATATGGAATTGTATTAAAGGGTCACAGCATTAGGAAGGTTGGTAACCACTACTCTAGAGGAACACTGAGACTTAGGAGAATGTCTGCCCCAACACAGGTCTGTTCTGACTGGTCTCCTCTCAAAGGTGTCCTCACCCAGGCCTTTCCCCGGGAATAGAGTGGGTCCTTCCAAGCCCAACACTGGCTCAGCCTTCAGCCCAGGCATAGAAATGTACCTAGTTCTTGGAGGCTTTCTTGTGTCCCATGATCAGGCTTGTAATTAAGACCTATCTTGTGCTGTCTAATATCTATTAATCAGCATTTGCTAAGCATATACTGTGTGCTAGGAGCTGTGCCAGCTTTGGAGGACACAGTGGTGAGTGGATCAGTTACTCTCCCTATGGAGGAGACAGGCATCAGACCTGGCCACTAAACAAGGTATAATTAGAACGGAGTCTAGGAAAGTCTGACATCCAAGTCCACACACCTAGGTGGCACTTAGAGAGTGACAGAGAGTGAGTGGGGCTTGGGACACTAATACACAGTGTGCATTGTGCAAGACAAGTAGGAAGCAGAAACCTTGAGCTTTTAGTGCTGTGGGGCTGTCTGGTACCATCAGACAGAGGCCACCATAAGCCAAGGTTATTGTTGCCTGCTTGGCCCAGAAAGCCAGCAGCCAACTGACTTGAAGATAGCTGCCCAGGCTCCTCAGGTCTGTCATCACCTCCAGTGACTGCTTGCCTCTGAAACTAGGGTGTCTGAGTGCTGACAGGCATACACAAACATGTGGGGTGCGAGGCCTTGGCTCCTTCAAACAGCCAGAAGAGAAAAATCTTAGAGCTATGYTCAGAATGTTGGATAAGGGCTATTTCCATTCAGACTGAATAAACTGGACCTTCAAAGAGAGAAGGATGCTCACCTCTAATAAACATTTGAAGTTCAGACCAAACCCTATGGGGAAAGTGACACCTTGAATTCAGGGGCTCCTGCCTGCACCAAGGATGGGAGAGGGGCTTCCCTTTGCTTTCCTGTAATCAACACGCACACACACACACACACACACACACACACGCACACACACACACACACACGTATGGGCTCCTTTTTGCAAACCAAGTGTTACAGTGTAACTGAAAGTATAAAACAGAACACAGTGAAGCAGGGATGGGAAAGGAAGCACTTCACACGAAACCACATGGGCCCCTGCCACAGTCTTTGATGAAGCATTGTTGCCAAAAGCAAGGGGTGGAGGAAGCAATTTATTTGTGTTACACTTCCACATCAATCCATCACTGAGGGAAGTCAAGGTAGAAGCTCACATAGGGTAGGAACCTGGAGGCAGGAGCTGATGCAGAAGCCGTGGAGGRGTGCTGCTTATGGGCTTGCTCATCATGGCTTGCTCAGCCTGCTTCCTTGTCGAACCCAGCACGACCAGCCCAATGGTGGCACCTCCCACAAAGTGTCACCAATTAAGAAAATGACCTATAGGCTTGTCTACAGCCTGATCTTATGGAGGCATTCTCTCAATTGAGGTTCCTTCCTTTCAGATGACTGTAGCTTCTGCCAAGTTGACATTAAACCAGCTAGCACACCAGGGCAACTGAGACATGGAGACCCAGTCCTGACTGTAAGTCCTCAGTCGTCCTAGAAAGTAATCACTGTTCAATAAATCCGTGTTGGCTCAGCAACATACTGATTACTTCACCCAGTCCTCTATGCTTTCCTACAAAAAC
>BDUI01004185.1:68418-78971 GCA_002335545.1 Apodemus speciosus
AGGCAGCTATGAACATAGTGGAGCATGTGTTCTTATTACATGTAGGAGCATCTTCTGGGTATATGCCCAGGAGTGGTATAGCTGGGTCTGCAGGTAGTACTATGTCTAATTTTCTGAGGAATCGCCAAACTGATTTCCAGAGTCGTTTTACCAGCTTGCAATCCCACCAACAATGGAGTAGTGTTTCTTTTTTCCCCATATCCTCTCCAGCATCTGCTGTCCCCTGAGTTTTTCATCTTAGCCATTCTGACCAGTGTGAGGTGGAATCTCAGTCTTGTTTTGATTTGCATTTTCCTGATAATTAAGGATGCTGAACATTTCTTTAGGTGCTTTAGAGCCATTCGAGTTTCCTCAGTTGAGAATTCCCTGTTTAGCTCTGTACACCATTTTTTAATAGGGTTATTTGACTCTCTGGAGACTAACTTCTTGAGTTCTTTGTATCCCCCCCCATCTTTTAATTGGATTCTTTGTGGGTTTTTTTAAATCTAGTTTCCAGAGTTCATTGCATATTTTGGATATTAGTCCTCTATTAGATGTTGAGTTGTTGAAAATCTTTTCCCATTCTCTAGGCTGCCATTTTGTTCTTTTGATGGTGCCCTTTGCCTTACAGAAGCCTTTCAGTTTCATGAGGTCCTACATATTAACTTTAGATTTTAATGCCTGTGCTATGGGTATTCTGTTCAGGAAATTGTCTCCTGTGCAAATGCATTCACAGCTATTTCTCATCTTCTCTTCTATCGGATTCACTGTATCTGGCTTTATGTTAATAAGGTCTTTGATCCAATTGGAGTTGTGTTTTATGCAGGGTGGTAAATATGGATCTATTTACATTCTTCTACTTGCAAACATAATTTGAACAGTACTTTCGTTGAAGATAGTGCCTTTTTCCAGTGTGTAGATCTGGATTCTTTACTCTTTTAAAAAAAATCAAGTATCTGTATGTGTGTAAATTTATGTCTGGGTCTTCAATTCTATTTCATTACTCAATGTGTCTGTTTTTATGCCAATGCCATGCTGTTTTTATTACTGTAGTTCTGTACTACAACTTGAAATCAGGTGTGGCAGGGTATTCAACAGTTCTCTTAGTGCTCAGGATTGTTTGAGCTATCCTGGGCTTTTTGTTTTTCCATATGAAGTTGAGAAATGTCATTTCAAGGACCGTATTTAATTATGTTGGGATTTTTGTGGGGATTGCATTGAACCTGTAGGTTGCTTTCGGTAGTATGGCCATTTTACTATATTAATTCTACCAATTCACGAGCATGGAGGAGCTTTCCATCTTCTGAAATCTTCTTCAATTTCTGTCTTCAAAGACCTGAGGTTTKTATTATTGAGTTTTTCATTTGCTTGGTTAGAGTTACCACAAGATGTTTGTTATTATTTGTGACTGTTGTGAAGGTTTGCTCCACTTGCTCCACATCCTTGCCAGTATGAACTGTTGTTTCCCTCATTTCTTTCTTGGTTTGTCATTTGTAAAAAGGGGGGCTACTTTTTTAAAGTTAATCTTGTATCCAGTCACTTTGGTGAAGGTGTTTATCAGCTGTAGGAATTCCCTGGTGGGATTTTTTGGGTCGCTTATGTGTGCTATGGTATCATCTGCAAATAATGATGCTCTGACTTCTTCCTTTCCAATTTGTATTCCCCTGATCTCCTTCAGTTGTCTTATTGCTCTAGCTAAAACTTCAAGAACTATATTGAATAGATACAGAGAGAGTGAGAAACCCTGTCTTATTCCTGAATTTACTAATTGCAGAGCCCACTCTTTAAAAAAGCAAGATATTGGGTTGGAGAGATGGCTCACTGGTTAATAGCTCAGATCTCAGCACCTGCATGGCAGCTTACAATCATCTGTAATTCCAGTTCCAGAAGATCTGATACCATTTTCTGCCTTCCTTGGGCACCAGGCACATATTTGGGGTATAGACACATGAAGGCAAACCATCCGTGCACATAAATAAAAGCCAGATGTGTTGGTGTGCACTTGTAATCCCAGGACTGGAGAAGCAGATAGGCAGATCTCTGGGGTTCATTAGCCAGCCAATTCTACTTAACACGTTCTATGGCAGTGGCCGTCCTGTCTCAAAATAAGGATTAAAGATACCTTCTGATATCCACACACATGCACATGTACTCATGCACACACAAACACACACATATGCACATATACACAAAATTAACCATCATAGTGACTTAACAGAAATGGAGATCTATTGGTCTCTGGCTCCCAAGCTGTATGGATAATTCTGTTTTATTACTCCACCACATTCCAGGGCAGCAGTTTGCAAAGTGAAGTTCTTGTTAGACATGGAAGCTCTATGCTCCTCACACGAGACTAGCTGACTTGGAAAAACCAGGAGAGAACAATTGCCTGGCGGTATTGTCCTCATTCATAGAGTTAAAATTGTAATCTTAGAAGCATCTGTGTTCCAGCTATATCTGTATTCCAGCTACATCCATGCTCCAGCTACATCYGTGCTCCATCTACATCTGTGTTCCAGCTACATCCGTGCTCCAGCTACATCTGTGTTCCAGCTACATCCATGCTCCAGCTACATCTGTGTTCTAGCTACATCCATGCTCCAGCTACATCTGTGTTCCAGCTACATCTGTGTTCCAGCTACATCCGTGTTCCAGCTACATCCGTGTTCCAGCTACATCCGTGCTCCAGCTGCATCCGTGCTCCAGCTACATCCGTGTTCCAGCTACAACTGTATTCTAGCTATATCTGTGTTCCAGCTACATCTGTGTCCTAGCTACATCTGTGATCCAGCACATCCATGTTCCAGCAGTGAGAATCCTGTCTCAAAATAAGGACAGAATAGAGGAGGAAGGGGCGGGATGTGCCTGACAAAAGACTTTCTTCAGCCAGTGAAGTGGAGATGGCACACATCCCTTCCCACACATTTATCTGAGAATAACAACCTGCTGACAGCCACACTCAGCCACACGGACCATCAGGAAATGTAATGGCTAGCAGGTGTCTGCTGCCCAGAACAAGGGAAGAACTGATTTTAAGGGTACCAGTGACTGTGTCTCAGCAATGGAGCTGGGTAACCTTCTCTTTTAAGCTGTTTTGTCTGCAGTTTTATCATAGTTACGGTAAAAGAAATCAAGATGACCACTTTAGAAAATTCAGTTTCCTTAAAATTAAACACACTCCAGCAGCACACTCTATTGATATTTATTCAAATAAGTTGAAAACCTTTATCCACATAGAATCTTATAAACAGATTGCTTAGGGGCCTGAAATATGGGTCAGCAGTTAAAGGCACTTGCCACCAAGCCTGACCCCTTGCGTTCAATACCCAGGACCCCACAAGACTGAAGGAGTGTACTGACTTCCAAAAGTTTTCTTCAGAAGCCCCACATATGCTAAGGCACACAGGCACACTTACACGTGTGCACACATGTACAAATAGATAGATGATAGGTAGATAGGTAGATAGATAGATAGATAGATAGATAGATAGATAGATAGATAGACAGATACATACATACATACATACATACATACATACATACATACATACTAGGGTTAGGATTAGGGTTACATACATACATAAATAAATATATACATTCATACACACATTCACATATACATATTAAAAATAAACAAATGCCTTTATAAATAACTTTACATAATTGCCAAAACTTGAAAGCAACCAGGAAGTCCTTCAATAGGTGAATGAATAAATAAATATTGCTACATCCAGTTAGTAGCAGATTATTTAGCACCAAAAATGCCAACAAGCTTCACAATGCACAGACATACTCTGCAGCAGAAGCTGGGTGGCACTCTAGAAAAGGCAATGTTGTTGAAGCATAAGAAATAACTGGCTTCTAGGGCTAACAGGGGAGAGAGGGATAGGTGGGTAAAGCACAGAGGTTTTTTAAAAATATATTTACATTTTTNTGACTTCCAAAAGTTTTCTTCAGAAGCCCCACATATGCTAAGGCACACAGGCACACTTACACGTGTGCACACATGTACAAATAGATAGATGATAGGTAGATAGGTAGATAGATAGATAGATAGATAGATAGATAGATAGATAGATAGACAGATACATACATACATACATACATACATACATACATACATACATACTAGGGTTAGGATTAGGGTTACATACATACATAAATAAATATATACATTCATACACACATTCACATATACATATTAAAAATAAACAAATGCCTTTATAAATAACTTTACATAATTGCCAAAACTTGAAAGCAACCAGGAAGTCCTTCAATAGGTGAATGAATAAATAAATATTGCTACATCCAGTTAGTAGCAGATTATTTAGCACCAAAAATGCCAACAAGCTTCACAATGCACAGACATACTCTGCAGCAGAAGCTGGGTGGCACTCTAGAAAAGGCAATGTTGTTGAAGCATAAGAAATAACTGGCTTCTAGGGCTAACAGGGGAGAGAGGGATAGGTGGGTAAAGCACAGAGGTTTTTTAAAAATATATTTACATTTTTTGACTCGTGTGTGGACATGGTCATGTGTGCATAGTCCCTGAGGAGGCCAGAAGAAGGTGTTGGATCCCCTAGAGCTAGAATTACAGGTAGTTATGAAGAAAGCAGTATGTGCTCTTAACCATTGAGCCACCTCTCTAGCCAGAGATTTCATTTTTTTTACTGGAACTATTTTGCGTGGTACTGCATGGTATGTGCATGTCACAGTTTACTTCTCTAAAATAATGAACTCTACAGAACATACATGAACCCTGCTGTGGATTCTGCATGGCAGAGGTGTGTCAGGGCAGACTCAGCAACTGTCACGGGTGYAGAATGTTGGTCATGTCTCCGCAGTAAGGAATGGAGCGCAACTGAACAGTCTGCCTTCTACTTAGCTTTGCTGTGCACTGAAAGTACATCTTAAAAATGAATCAAGGGCCAATGAGATGCTCAGAGAATACAGGTGCTGCTGCCTGGCCTAGCCACCTAAGTTTGATCTCGAGGACCCACGTGTTGGGAGGAAAGAACCAATTCCTACAAGTTGTCCTCTGAATCCTAAATGTTTTCATATTAGTGAGAGAGATCCAGCTGTTGAGGAGGCAAGCAAACATCCAAGCCCTGTACAGGCTGAATAGGCTATTGCCATTTCTCCAGTCCACTGTCCACTTCAGAGCATGAATAACTGATGCCATGCACTGATTCACACTCTTTTTTTCCTCATTTGCTTTACATCCTGACCGAAGCCTTCACTTCCTCCTCTCCTCCCAGTCCTACCCTCACACCCCTCCCCCAACTACCCTCTCCCCTTCTCTGAGGAGAAGGGGAAGCCCCCATGGGTACCACCTCAGCCTGCCAACATCAAGTCGCAGCAAGACTTAGAGCATTCTCTTCCATCTAGGTCAGACAAAGCAGCCCAGCTATGGGAAGGGGCTCTGAAAATAGGCAACAGGGTTAGAGACGGTCCCCGCTCTGATTGTCAGGGGATCCACATAAAGACCAAGCTGCACATACGCTACAAATATGTAGGGGGTCTATGTCCAGCTCCTGCATGCTCTTTGGTTGGTGATTTAGTCTCTGTGACCCCCATAAGCCCAGGTTAGTTGGCTCTGTAGGTCTTTCTGTGGTGTCCTTGACCCCTCCAGTTCCCTCAATCCTTCCCCCCACTCTTCCACAAGACTCCCCAAGTTCCACCAAGTTCCACCTAATGTTTGTCTGTGAGTCTCTGCATCTGTTTCCGTTTGCTACTGGGTGAGGCCTCTCAGAAGATAGTTATGCTAGGCTCCTGTCTGCAAGCATATTAGAACATCATTAATAGTGTCAGGGGTTGGCTCTCTCCCATGGGATGGGTCTCAAGTTGGGTCAGTAATTGGTTGGCCATTCCCTCAATCTCAGCTTCTTCTTTATCCTGAATACAAGGCACATACAAGACACCATGGTCAAGCAGGCCTCATCCCAGGGATGCAGGGATGGTTCAATATAGGAGAATCCATCAATGCAATCTACCATATAAACAAACTGAAAGGAAAAAATCAGCATCATCTCATTAGATGCTGAAAAAGCCTTTGACAAAATCCAACAGGCCTTCATGTCAAAAGCCTTGGATACAAGGAGAATACCTAAACACAATAAAGGCAATAGTCAACAAGCCAATAGTCAACACCAAATTAAATGGAGAGAAACTTAAAGCAATCTCACTAAAATCAGGGACAAGACAAAGCTGCCCACTCTCTCAGTTTCTATTCAATATAATACTTCAAGTTCTAGCTAGAGCAATAAGACAACTAAAGGAGATCAAGGGGATACAAATTGGAAAGGAAGAAGTCAAAGTATCACTATTCACAGATGGTAACATCAGTGACCCTGATTCACACTCTTTAAGAGGCAGAAGTGAAGAAGCCTGGATTTTTCCACCAGTGTCCACAAATGTTTTTCCTGCAGGCAGGATACTCAGTTAAAGCTCTTAAGAAACACTTTTCACAGACAGAGGTGGCTCTCCATAGTGATTCTTAATCTACTCAAGTTGAAAATGAAGAACCATTAGCTAGTTGGAATGTGTGCTTATGCATGTGTGTATGTGTGTATGTAAGTGTGTTTGTCCATATGTATATGTGTGTTTGGGTGTCAGTATATATATATTCATATATATATGAATATATATATATATATGAATATTTGTATGTCTCCATGTATTTGTGCCTATGTGTGCATGTGCGTGCTTATGTGCATTTGTATATATGTGTGTATGTGTGTAGGTGTTTACAGGTGTGTGTATATGTATATGTGTGTCTACATATGTGTCTATGTGTATGTCTGTCTCTGTTTGTGTATTAAAGATAATAAAAGTGGAAAACGATGTTTGGAAAACCACATTTCCAGCCAGTCTGTTATACAAATATAGAAAGGAGATCAGAGAGATCTACACAAACCCAGAGCCACAGAGCCCTTCTGGAGACCTAGGCCTGGCACTTGTCCAACTGTTGTCTGTGAGTAGCCTCTTGCTTCCTTTGGGTTCCCTGAGCTTTTAGACAAGAGAAACTTCTGACCTAAGCAGCACAGATGACTGCTACTCCTGAAACCTCAGCCCTTACTGCCATTCACCTATTGCCAGCCCCCATCCCAGTCAAGAGCCTTTGCTCCTCTGAGCTTGGACCTTCAAATTATAGCTCATCCCCTCAGAGTGTGTGGCAAGTGTGCATCCACACAGGTGATCAGAGCTGCCATTGTCTGGGAAGGCTATGAGAACACACGGGGCTGGTTAGGAGAAGTGACTGGTATGGCTGGTCACACAGTGTCAGCTTCAGAGATGACCCGTGCTTCACAGGACCCGCCGTCAGTCTGGACTTTCAAGCCTGGTCGGATGCTGGACTGATCAAAGAAAGGAACAGGAGTATCCTTCAGAGATAACTAAGGACCTTCCCATTGTGCCAAGAGTGACGATGTGATTAAAGTGCTGAGGCTAATCTAGGAAGGGAGAACACATACACATGTGCATGCTCATGCACGCACACACACAAGCACACAGGCACGTACATTAGCAGTCAGACATCGGAGAACTGCAGTTCTTCAGAATCTGAGCAGGCAGCTGCTTTACAGAGGGGAGAGCTGGCCCCATGCTATACCCTCCAAAGGCAAGAGAATCTTTCTTCCTCTTGTTCCCTGGAGTCCCCAGAAGGCCTCTAGCAAGATGAGCTTCCACCAAACCCAGAACCGGATCATTTCCATCTTTTCCACCAGAGGGAGCTCCAAGAACAGGTCTGGGCCTTGCTTCCTCTAAGTTAAAGGGAGGTGGTAGCCACGCTGTTCTCTGCGGCCAACAGACCAAAACTCCTAGAATTGCCCAGCATTTTGCTATCACTTCTGGCTTGTGAAAAGTATATGGTGAAGTACTGTTGTGTCTTCAAGACTACAGGGTATCTGCCCTCCAGTGTTTGTTTCTGTCTGTCTGTCTGTCTTTACGTTCTGTCTCCTGTGTTCTTTCCAGGGGATTTGGTCACATCACTCTACCTACCTTCTCTGGCTAGGACTCCTAGGCTGAGAACTGTTCTTTYAACCAGAACTAAAGCCCACTTCCTGCCACCTACAAACATTAAAGGAGATCTGGCCCCCACCCTAGCCTCTGTCTTTCCCAAGCTACTGATGAAAAGGTAGTCCCAGACAAGCCATGAAATTAAGTAGAAGCAGCTTTTAACTGCTGGATTGTACAGCCCTCTGTGGCTGCAGACCCTCATCTGGGTGTGGGATGGTCCGGTGTTTACTTTTATCTAGACTCTCTTGGGAAGAGAGTCTTAATGAGGAACCAAGCTCAGGATGGCCATGGGCATGTCTGTGGAGTTATCTTGATTGCTAATTGATGCAGGGAGACCCAGCCCATTGTGGGTAACATCATCCCACAGGCAAGGGGTCCTGAGTACTGCAAGAGGAAGCTAACTGAAAGCAAGCAAGCAAGCAGCCAAGCAAGGACATGCACATTTGTTTCTCTCTGCTCTTGACTGTGGATGTTATGTGCCTGGCTTGGCTTCCCCTCAGTCATGGACTGTAACCTGGACTGTGACCCTTCAGCTCTCTCCCCTGTTTCTTTTGGTCACAGCAACAGAAGCAAATCAAGAATGGATGGGATTATTATCAAAATGACCTGCTGCCAAGGATGTGAAGATGGTGTGGTCCTGCAAGGAGACACATCAGCGTTTTGTAAAAGCCCAGCAAATCCCACCCTGGATGATTCATTATGATAGCTGGGATGGAGGTTTAGATTTTTTAAACCTACTTTAATAAGGGTTCTCAAATGCTTCAGCTCCCCCATCCCGCTTCTAGCCCACTGTCCAAAGGTAGGGGAGAAAAAATGGGTAATGGGACAATAGGGAAGTAAATCTGTATAGAAGTAGCTCTCTGGGGAAGATTCAAACCTCCGTTGTCAGGATACTAGCATTCCAATGTAGTAGTGTTGGGACCCCAAACACGAATCAGCAGCAGCAGCATGATCCAGCAGAAACTGCCAGGTCTCTACCAAATCGGCATGAGTCAGCAGGAGTGACCAGGACCAACAGGAATGCCAGGAGTCCTCTGCCATGCCTCTCTCAATGAAGTGAAGATCAGCATAGACGAGARACCAACAAAGCATTGCRAGGYTGGCTAGGCAAGCGTGGCGTCAATGTCTGTCAAGTTCTATTTATCCTTTCTCCGAACATCACATGTCCTCTCACTGGTCTGCTTCAGCAAAACATCACTCAAGTCTGCATCATGTGACACAGCCAGAAATTTCTATATCACTGGGACTCAACAGTTTTTCATGCTCATTACCATACAAGGAAGCTAAAAGGATCTCACTGTGCAGCTCTAACTGGCCTAGAACTCTCTTTGTAGCCCAGGCTGAACTTACAGCGATACGCTTGTCTCTGCCTCCCAAGTACTGGGATTAGAGACATGCACCAATGCTCCCATCTCATCTTATATTTTGAGACAGGGTTTTGTATTAACCCTGGAGTTCATTCATTTGGTGAGACAGGATAGCCAGCAAGATTCTTTTGTCTTGATGTTCTTGGATTGGAATCACAAGCATGAACTGTTATGGTTTTTTTTTTTTTTTTTTTTGGCTCATGCAGTATTGTGGCTGATTTTAATTTTATTTGGTTTTTGTTTGTTTGTTTGGTGTGTGTGTGTGTGTGTGTGTGTGTGTGTGTGTGTGTGTGTGTGTGGTATGTGTGTGTGTAGTGTGGGGGGTGGTGTGTGTGTGTGTGTGTGTGTGTGTGTGTGTGTGTGTGTAGTGTGGGGGGAGGTGTGGTTTGGGGGAATCTAATTCAAGTCCTCATTCTTGGATTGTAAGACTTTTCTGTCTTCCCAGACCAAAATGCCCTTTTGTTGCTGTTGCAGCTAGCTGTGAAATCAGGATGTTTCCAAGTCCATTGGCCTTTGGTTTTCATGCAGAGCTCTAGTCTTGATCTAGTAGGATAGGCAGAGGAAATTAATTGGGAGTTCAGCAAGATCATCTGCTACAGGGCCCCAGACTTGGAGGCAGCCAACTGGTCGCAGGGAGAATGAACATGTTGCCATGGCCAAAAKCATCTTTCCTATCGGCAGATGACAAGCAACAGTAAAACAGTGYTTGCCAGTAGAATCTGGGGGAAGCACTAGCTTCCATCCAGAGAGAGAGTTCACAGCCCCAGAGAGCTGTTTCTCTTTCTTCTCTCCTCATGAAGGGCTCAAGGCTCAACTTTCCTGTCCCAGGAAGAGCAGCGCAGTGCTTCGGATCAGGTACCATCGCTTTTACTCAGATGCRGAAGCTTCTCAGAGTCTTCACTGAAGCAGGAACCAGACTCCAAATCTGTAGCACTGACAGTCCTAAGACCAAACCAGTGAGTTCATGAGCCAAGGGCACCACCAGGCAGATGGTGCAAGGCTTGGGCACTCCGGATTGAGGGCAGGGCTGAACTTGGGCTCTGAGGATATCTATGTAAGTATCTACATTACAGAACTTTATCGAGGAGGTGCCTCTGGTGGGGAAACTCTAAGCAATGTTCTAGGTCACCTTGAGTTTTGTATTTGGCAAATACAAGATCACAGTGCTCCCACAGTGTGGAAGGACAGAGA
>BDUI01004186.1:25482-35824 GCA_002335545.1 Apodemus speciosus
TACGTCACACAGACACAATTATAGGGTGACACCTGCACTGCTCTCAGGTGCCCACAAGGTGCTCAAGCAGTGGGTCTCGCCGTGGGTTGCAAGCCCTTTGAGTGCTGTGTCAGGTATCCTGCACGTCAGTTATTTACATTACTGTTCATAACAGCCGCAGAATTACAGTGATGAAGTCGCAGTGAAGGAATCTCAGGGCTGGGGTCACACACCAGGAGGAACTGTGTTAGAGGGTCAGGGCGTCAGGAAGGTTGAGAACCGCTGTGCTCAGACGAGAGCCAGGTAGACAACACACAGATGATTCGACCCTGGATTCTCTAGATGTGGTGGTTGGGTGTAGCTCTGCATCTTACACAGTCACACTTGTTCATAGTGAAACCAAGTACAGTTTTATTTAAGAATTAGAAAGAATATTTAGTATCTGTGAAAGAAAATCCCATTTAATGTATTTAAATAAATATTTCTGTATGTAAAAAGAAGAGTACAGTGAYTACTCCACAGTTCTCCTTCCTTGCAATGGGTCAGACAGGCTGCCCTCACGCAGGACAGCCGAGCTCAGGGCGAGCGAGTGAGCCAGAGACAGCTTCGCAGTCATGCGGCCACCGCCCACGGGAGGCTGAGGGCTCTACCTTGCTGCCCCTGAGAAGCAGAGCTACCTAAGGCAGGGAGAGCAGGAGGCGYGGGCCGCCCTGGCTGTTTGAGGAGGCAACCCGGGAGCTTTGCTGAGCCCTCAGGGCCTTGCCGCTAAGTGGCCCCAAGTTAGCAACTAAGTGGGGATAACTGATAAGGCGCACACCCTAGGTCCAAGCAGCAGCTCCCACCAAGACGCCCGCTGTCACACTCTCCACCCTGCTGAAGGCTGTTACAAGCTGCCACACCAGCCTGCAGCAGCGGAGCTGAGGGGCTGCCTGAAGGTTTCCTACCCCGTGRTTACCAAGTAGCCTTTTCCTGTAAGGCACCCACTTTCCACACAAAACCCTCCACTCTGCAGGTAGACAATTCAATCTCCTGACAATTCCTYAATTTGTGRACACCCTAGGACATGGCAGCCCTTCTAATACCTGAAGAGCCTCTAGGCCCACTCCTGCTGCCACCTGCTACGGTTACATCCATGAAGCTAGGACACTGACTCTCCAGCCCACAGCAGCAGAGACCAAGCACCTGCCAAACCCTGCCCGGAAGAGGCTCGCATTCCCTCGGGGATTGCAGACTGCCATCCTGGGAGTGTCAGGAGGGTGGCCTGGCCCTCCACCCCGCACCCTTGGGACGCAGCCTCACATCTCCGCGGGCGTTCCGTGGCCTGGGCCCCTCCCTCTGGGCACGCTGTAAGGTGAACTTCCTGCCTCTGGCAGGTGGAGGGTGACATCAAATGCCTTCCCACCCACAATGCCGAGGGCTGTCATCAGCTACTCTCCGTCCATCAAAAAGACAACTTCATGGCCCTCGAGGGGAAAGGGAGGCTGGAGGGCAGCCCAGCTTAGATGCGTTGAGAAAGAGCTGGGTGTGACTGCCAAAAATCCATTTCCTCCTGTGTGCAGCTACAGGAAGTGTGGACTGCGTCCACTCAGTCACCACAGTTATTCCTGGGCAGCTTGCTGCGGACAACAGCCATGGCCGCCAGAGCCGCACAGCCTCAGGTGCTGAGGGCTGGCAGCTCCTCAGCCTACCGGCCTCACGTGGTATCTGTCAAACCCGTAAGCCTCTTTGGTATATAGAACAATAACAAAATTAAGCCACAAAGTCTAAAAATAAATTACTTGCAAGCGATAGAATGGTTTTTGGACACACACTAGCACACACTGCTTTTAACACACAGAAACCTGTTCTTGTCCTAAGACTTCATTATGCCATCCAGCTCACCCCTCCACAACACCCCTGAGGTAGGGGCCTGCCCCACTCCGGGAGAAGGCCCCCACAGGAGGGTGTGGTAGTGAGCAGTGCTCCGGCCACACGCCCACCTTCACCAGCAGTCAGCACCACTGCAGGGTTTGGAAGTGGTCTTGGGGTCCTGACTGCAGCATGGCTGCCCGCGGGCACCCCGAGAACAGTCCCAGTGGGCTGGCTCGGGGCTCTCCTAYGGCTTCCCTGGCTTTTCTAGACTGACCAGGGCATACGTTGTTGAGGCTTCTGGGTTCTTGAAAGTTTTGGTGGAGGAACTGGCATTGGGAGTCACCTCCCTGCTGATGAAATTCCTGATATTATATCAAGAATAAGCTAGAGTTCCTGGCTTATACAGCCGCTGAGGTTCTGTCAACTCTGGCTGCATCCGACAACACAGCACTAACAGCCACTTGACTGTTCTCCCGGCCTGACAAGGTCCTATGGTTGTCTCCATACTGAGCACTCACCCATATCGCCCTTCACTCCCCCCTGGCCAGATCCCACCCTCCATCCCTCCATCAGATGGGTCTCTGAGTACTTGTGGAACAGGCCTGCACACCCAGCAGCCGCACATGCCCATTAGCTGCCAAGAAAGCCCAGCAGCAGCAGTTTGCTGGGGCACAGAACAGCAGTCCTGCTTTGTGCCTGCCAACCAGTAAATTGTGAGCGGCCAAAGCTAACATCCCCCCATCAGGGCGCGACTGTCACACTGTTCCTGAAGATGCCAATGCTGCCACTGACAACACCAAGCCCCAAGTCGGCACGCCGTGTGGACTCGTGTCCTGCTGGAGCCCAGCCTGGCAGTGATTCCAAGCCTGCTTTGGTGCCCTGGTGGAGACCTGGCCAGTGAGGCAAGCTGCCAGTGTGCTTGGCAACACCACGGCCACCATGGGCCTGGGCTTGCCCGCCCCAATGTTCCAAGTGTGCTCTGGGCGCTGGTGTGCCTGGGAAGGAAGGAGGTCTTCCGAGGCCTGGGCAGACAAGAGCTGAAGGCCAGGAACACTGGACCAAGTACCCATTCTTTTCAACCCAGCACTGTCTGCTCAGTGGCGCAGGGGAGAAGGAAGAGGTTTCTCGCAAGTCAGAGAGGACCTGGCTGCGGCACACGGCTCTCGGCAGGCTGACCTGGGCTCTGCCAGAGCTGGCAGGGAAGGTGGGGCACTCCGATCATTTCAGCCCCGCAGCCCGCCTTTATCACGGCTGGGTGTGAGCTGAGACACACTCACATTGTCGCACTGGGTTCCCCGCCCAGCTGTGCTCATGCTCGGCAGACTTTAAGACTCTTCTACACCTCGAGGGAGAAGCTCTGAGGACAACCAACAAAACTAAATCAGGAAGGACCTCACAGCAGGACCAGGCTCTCGTCCAGCCCAGTATTAATCAAGCGCCACACCTCTTAAAGCTTTTGTGCTCAACATAGAGAAAGCCAAATGTTCTTCCAGAGCAGCAGAACCAAGATACTAAGGAGACGCAACCAGGCCTCTCCGCTGTGGACTTTTGAGGGTTAATCTGCCGCGGGTGCAGGTGCATGGGCTACACTGGAACCTTCTGGAAAATACTTTCTGCAGCAGCAGGGTGATTTACTTTGAAAAAACACAGTAAACTTATTTGACAGACTCATTGTAACACAG
This sequence comes from Apodemus speciosus, assembly GCA_002335545.1. NCBI lineage: Eukaryota > Metazoa > Chordata > Mammalia > Rodentia > Muridae > Apodemus > Apodemus speciosus. The sequence continues at coordinate 28,995 of BDUI01004186.1, forward strand.
AAATAAGAAACACAAGCTATGATAAATAAGACAATCCCAAACACATGAAGGGCAGCATTTCCCGGAATTAGCACGGACATTACTTCCTAGGGGTACAGACGAGCCAAGGCTGGGACCTCGGGAGAACCCCGGGGGCCCCATCCTCGGCCCAGCGTTCAATGGCTGCTCAAAGCTGCAGAGCACCTGAGGGTCGTGCCACCTGTCGCCACGTAAAAGCCGGACTTAGAAACTCCCAGGCAGGGAGGCTCGCTGTCCCTGGGGATCTACACTATTGGTATAAAACTGGTGTGTGAATATGATTAAATGTCTGAGGAGCTGAAGGGCGATGTCTTTAGTGAATGCTCATGCACTTATGGGCGGACGAAGGTTAAAGCCGGGTTGTGTTGTAGGTTAAATGAAAGGTTTTTGATGCATTTTGAATATTCCGTAACTCTGACCACCCCTCCAGCGCGCTGCGTGCTGCAAAGGGCAGTGCCCACCTCTCCCGAGTGAGTGTCCTGGTCACCGTGCAAACATGCTCTGGTCTGAGGGGCACAGGACTGTGGAAGAAGCGCTGATGAAGCAAGCGCCTCGCTCCACCTCCCTCAGTGCAGGAGACRGCTGCCGTGGCTCCTCGGGACCTAAGGCCTTCTCAACATTAGCTCCTGGGTGACGATCTAAGGAGTAATTAGTTACATATAAAACAATAAGAAAACTCACTCTGCAGTGCCCAACTTGAAACAGTTTTGTCCTAGGCTGCGCAGGGCCAGAGGTCCCCTGGTCCCACGGGGCCTCACCCCGTCATAGCTCCACCTTGACCCCCTTTATGAAAGGCAGGCCTGTGGGCACCCTCTTCTTATAATCCAAGTATTCGTCCCCAAAAAAGTGAATCAGCGAGATCTCCTCCTCTTCTGTGCGGTCACGGAAGAAGCGCCACACCGTCAGGGCGTAGACCACGCCACAGATGGGATTACACAGCATCACCTGGCAGGGGAGGCACAGGACACCCAGTCACCTTCTCCCCACAYGACTCCTTCTAGAGTACAGTGTGGCTGGCAGCCACTCCTGCTCCCGGGAGCCACGCCCTCGGCTGCTCCCTCTTGTACCTGTCTCTGTGATTCTCTTTAGTAATTGAGAGCTCGGTTACAGAGAAGGACCACTTGGGTTTCAATTATGGGTGACACACACTCCTGCCTGCACCCAAGTGTGAACTCCCCGATGGAGAACTCGTGCTGGGGTCTGTCCGCCCTAACTTCCGCCAGCCTCGGACCCTTGTCCCTCCCCACTCAAGGCCACACAAGCCACAGGCTACTCTATCCGAGCTTCCAAAACAGTTCCTTTCAGAGATCACTCTGCTCTGAAAGTTAGTGTCCACAAGTCAGAAAGGTTGTCTAGCTGCCTTTATACATATGTGGCTTCTTTACACACACACACACACACACACACACACACACACACAGGCACGCACGCAGGCACACACACCTTGCCCCACCTGGTCCTCCAACCAAAAAGTCCCTCAAAGCTGAAAGCATCCCCAGCTCCCAGAAGCTTCCTTTGTTGCTGTGGCAACCACTAACCCAGCCCCATCCACTGCAGGCACCAGGACTGGCCATTGAGACCAGGCACGCCCCCAACTTCTTCCCAGGCTCCTGCACTGTTCAGTCCAGCACCAGCTAAGACACTGAACCTTCACCCAACTGACTGGGCAGCATCATTCCACTAGTGTCCTTTTAGGTGGACTGGGAAGCCTCAGTGACCAGGCCCTGCCCATCTGTCAGCACAAAGTCTGTGCCCTCACACCTGGGCAGCCTCGATGGCAAGTTTCTTATTCATCAGTGACAACCTTCTACGGAGCAGGGAAATCAGATTCCAGTGTGTCACCAGCACCATTCCAGATAAGAGGAAAAATCGTGTTCTGTGTAAGGGTAAGTTCTACTGCAGGAGAGACTTACCTTCTACACATGCGTGCAAGCACCCGCCCCTCACACACCCAGACACCAGAGCACAATGTGGAAAATACCCACGATCCAAAAAGGTGTGAAAACTCTTTCCTCTGTAAAGCACTCAGACACACACACACACACACACACACACACACACACACACACACAGACACAAGCACTTAAGGTACACCACATCCATTGCCGCCCCCCAGTTGTCCCCAGGGCAGGAGGAACGTCCTGACACGTCTCAGAAACACAAAGCTTTGATAGAAGTGCTGCAGCCCCTTGCCCTCCTGCACCTGGCCAAGCGCCACCGACGGGACGTGATCTGCCCAGGCTCTATTACACGCTCTGGCCAGGTTGTTCTAGGACTAAGTATAGAATCCAGAGACAGCTGTCAAAAACCGAGGGTTTGGTCCGCACCCGAGACAGCACCCCCCCAGATCTCATTAACCTGGCAGGACCTTGGCCTCATTTAGACCTATTTTTTGATGAAAACCCACTGAGCCACCAGAAGGTGGCTGAGGACACTCTCTCCCCAAAGCCTACCTTCCCTCGCACAAGGTGTTCCAGACCCAAGTCAGAGTGGCAGAAATGCAGGGCAGGGCAGAGCTGTACCGCCGCCGCCAGAGGTCCCATGCCCAGAAGCAGGCAGTCCTAGGAGATGCCGTGGCGGCAGGCGGGATGCCCTTCTCTTCCCACAGCTGGCCACTGTGCCATCACCCCTAGCTAGCGTCCTGGGCCCCTGCTCCTTATCTGAAGCTCCCTCCTGCAGGCAGCCCTCCTCTGTGCTCCTGGAAGCTGCAAGACGCACCACTTGCCTGCCTGCCGTTTGCCTTTCAAAGAGTAAATTGTCCTCAAGTTTAAAACAAGTAAAATAATTAACTCAAAACAACGCCCTGATTTTACCTCTAAAACATCGAAAAACTAAATTTGGTCTCCGGCTTTCAGAGGCACCGCGGGAAGCAGGCCAGGGGGCACATGAGAAAAGCAGCCCGTGCACACACTAGAGCACTCCAGTGTGCACTTGGAGATGGCGGCTGTACAGTGTGCCAATCACACTTCAGTTGAGGAAATGTAAAAAAGTCAAGTGGCCCAGATAGGAGGGTTACAAGTTCAAACTTAGCTTAGGTCACAGAGCAGACCCCGTGTCAAGACACCAAAAAGAAAGAAACTTAGAAAACCAAATTCCCAGGAAAGCAGTGCCAGCTCTGGTGCTATACCTGGGTTCCGATGCTCCAGTAAAACCAGCCCACGTAGGAGGGGTGGCGGCACCAGGCGTACACCCCGCTTGTCACCAGAGTGTGGGTGTCTGACTTCTCACTCTGCACCACATGGTTGAAGTTGGAGCCGGCTGTGAACATGGCTGCCTTCCTCAGGCACTCTCCAAAGACCACCATCAGCAGCCCGGTGGCGCTGACCCAGGTAATCTGCTTCAGTTCTGCAGAAACAGACACGAGGGACAGAGAGAGAGAGGGTGGGGGAACACTGGGGTGGCAATTCTCCCCTTCACTGTTGGAAACAAACTTATCCCCTACAGAGAGGAACACCAGAAACCACCCAGGGGCAACTGGCATCTGTCACACATTAAGCTTGATAAGAAAAGCTCCCAACCCCAGGGCCACCGGTTTTCTAGTGCCAACTCATGAGCTGTGTGTAAGCAGCTCGCCCCGCCTGGGCAGACGGGCTCTGTTCTTGTCTGAGGAGACAGGACTGCTGAGAGAAGGAGAGACAGTCCCGGGCCCCAGTCAGCCCCAGGACCCACATCTGGCTTTCCGGGAAGTTTAAGTGCTCTCCCACTTCAGAGGATTTTTATGATAAAACCTTGTGAAATGTTCACGTTAGAGTGTTCAGGCCCAAGCGCATCTAGCCCGCCAGCAAAGGTAAGGTGACAATGCAGGTGGGGCTCCATTAGGTAGTGCCCTGCGTTATGCAAGGCTTCGAGCAAGATGTCAACGTCCTGGATTCGAGATCCAGGAGCGGAATTCTCCAGCGAGTGGAGTCTGTCCTTTATAAATAGCTTAGGGCAAGGAGAGGGCTGGGGGACAGCTCAGGGGAGATTAGAGCTGAGAGTGAGTCAAGGTCACCYTCTCTGGCGTGCAGGGAGCCGCCCTTCCTTCTCTCCCACACCAAGGAAAGTAGGGCACACCAACCTGGCCAAAAGATGTTTTCAAGCGTGAACTCTATCCAAGAAGACAGGGCAGCTACTGTGTACTCCAGACTGTGGTTCAGGAGGAACGAGTCCAAGGACAGACTTTTGGGATTATTGACAGCTGTCACTAGGTACTCAGAATAGTGGAACAGTGACAGCGAGCACACGTACCTATTTAAAAACAAAGAGGAGGAGGTAGAGCAGGCAAGAGCACAGACCTGGTCTGATCAGCTGCCCCGAGCTGGCGCGCGGGGCTGCCGTCACCCACCTGGGCGACGCCAGGCACATACACACACGCAGGCCGCTCCTTCCCTCTGCAGCAGCACAAGTGCGGTTCCGTGGTGCTGTTATGTTTCTGAATGTCACAGACAAAACTAAAAAGATCTCYGTAGGTGAAGGAGAAACTATGGTCCCTTTCCTCCTTTAATATGACAATTTCACATGTTAACATGAGAGGGGAGATATCAACAACGGAGTGACGCATGTGGGAAACAAAATTCAACAGAACTCAAATAATTCCAGCAAAGAAGGATTAGATGGCTCAGCATACTGATAATAGGAGATAAAGCTTTTTACCTTGAAGCCACGGTTCATATCCAAGTCAGAGGCTAGAAGGCTCAAGGGACTGAACTCATAGTGTAGGGGAAAGTCCTACACTGGCTGTGGGGGGAGCACTAGCCGGGACCTAATAGAAACCGAGACGGAAAAGGCTTAGAAGACACCGGGAGACTCGCCCCTGCCCATCACCGCGGACCTGCACCCCTTTAGGGAACGGCTCATCACAGCAACTTCGGGTGATGGGCCCTCTGGAGAGGGCACAGGGAGACCCGTTTCCATCCACCACAGACATCATTCACTAACATGCACGGTCGTGTTCACAAGATTTGAAGTGTGGGGATTCGGGGGAGGCAGGAGGCTGCTTCTTCAGAATCCTAACCAGCCTCCTGTTCTGTCAGAGCCCAGCCGGGGATGAGGAGAGGCCACTACTCGCCCACTGCTGCCAACCCTCACCTCAACACCGTCCACCATTGCTCCCAAAGTCTCTTACCAGCCAAAGTGATTCCAAGAGGACTGGCTGAAACTTAGCAGCACACCACAGCCAAACACAAAGCCAAGGAAACAAGCTCTGATGGCTATCTGAAACACACCCAAAAAGGCCTTGGTCACCGGACCGTCCATTTGCAGAGCTGAAACCCAGTCTGCAGACTATCCTGGATCAGTAAGGCCCTCTGCGAGCAGAGTCCATTTGCCAAACAGATAAAGAGGAAGAAATACGRCTGCCTGGGTCCAAACCCTGTTCTTACCCGCCCAGCCCTGGCCTTGGACAAGTTAGTTAAATAAGAGTTTACCCATCTAAGCCCTGGGAATAGCAGCAGTGCTGTGTTTTAGGGCAGCGTAGAAGTTTCGCCACATAAAGCACCTAAGAATAACTAATTTTAACAAGCCACGATAACTATTATTACTAGCAACGTCAGGGCTAACTACAGAAAAATTGTTTAAGCCCAGTTTATGGTTGATACTTCCCAAGTCAACGACTCCAACTCTCAAACTCTGTGGCCCGTCACCTCTGTGAAGCGGGGCGTTTTAGCCAGCAGGTAAAATACCACCCCTGACATTACATAAATTAAAAAATTTCGTGGGTGAGCTCACTTCCCACCTGAAGGGCATCCGCCTAGGTTGCTGATCGGCAGGAAATGCAATCAACACCGACCGTTAGAAGTGGGGGCTTACGGTTGACATGCAAGCCCGTGGGGGGCATCCCCGCGGCGCAGGCGGTAGGGGGTTAACCGACCGCACCGACGGGCGAGGTAATATAATGTTCCTTTAACACACTCCCGCTAGACTAGGTCCCATGCCTGGTCCCCGCCTGCCCAGTCCCTGTCCCCAGTCCATCTACCCAGCCCTGCCTGACGGATCTCGTCCCCGCGCCCGGTCTTCCCGGTTCTAATGTACCTGGCCCACCTACCTACCCTTGCCCTGTCCCTGCCTGATCGCTCCCTGACCCCCGTCGACCAGGGCTCATCTGCCTCGTCTCCAGCTCTAGAGCACCCGGCCCGCCCTGCTCCGGCGCAGCCAGCTAGCTCTGTCCTGCCTGGTCCGCACCTACTCCGCCCACCTGGTCCCGGTCCACCCGTCCGTCCCGGTCCAAGTCTACCGGTCCRCCCCGACCCTGATCAGGGTCTGGAGTCCCGGTCTACCGGTCCATCCTGTCCGTCCCGCCCTGTGCCTGGTTCGTGTCTGGGTCAACCAGTCCACCGGTCCCGCCCGCCCGGTCCCTGTCCCTCCGCACCCGGCCCGCACCTGGTAGCGCGGCGGCCGGTAGAGCAGCAGCAGCAGCGCGTTGAGCCCGGCCACGTAGAGAGCCAGCCCGGTGCGGCCCTGCAGGCCGGCGCGCGTGAGCAGCGGCAGAGCGAGCACCGAGGCGCCTAGGAGGAAGGTAGCGAGGCTGAGGCGCGCCTCGGAGCCCGGCGGAACCCGCGCCGCGCAGCCCGCCATGGCGCTGGGCGGCGGAAGAGCTGGCGGCGGACTAGCGGGCCGAAGCGCCGACTGTAGCCGGGGAAACCCGAAGGCCGCGCCTGCGCACTCCACCGCCGACGCCGGCTCGGGAAGGGCAAGTGCCCGGAGCTGTGCGCTGCCGGCGAGGTCTCGCGAGACTGTCGCCGCGCGCGGCGAGGGCCGGAATCGGAGCGAGCGGCGCGCCTCGTAGGCCCCGCCCCATAGCTCGGGACAGCGTGACGTCGCAGAGGGGCGACGCA
>BDUI01004187.1:64679-85892 GCA_002335545.1 Apodemus speciosus
CTGGCCCTGGCAGCTTTCTCATGACCCAGGCACAGTTCTTTCGCTCACCACGTGTGGAGCAGGAAGCCAGGGACCAAGTCTAGCTGACTTCCTGCAATCCTGCCCTACACACGTAAGACCTATGAGCCTCCCCACAATGCTGAGGCTGTGTCATGCTTCTTTACGTGGGTTGGCTAAGCAGCAAAGAACTACAGTCATCCTCTACGGAGATGGTGAGGCCAGCGCGAGGCTGCCTGGCGTGATAAGGTGGGACCTACAAGCACAGCAAGCTTGTTCACTGGCTGCTTCCRACAGTYGATGCAGAGAGCGGGTGGACAATCACGCTCAGTGTCCAGTTGCTGTGGGACAGCCTCTCGCACGTCAAGTAATGATGGAAAAGAGAAKGGGAAAGATGGTCACCTTTATATCAGCTTCTCCCAGGAGAGGAGACCGTTCATTGAATGGCCCAAGAGCTCTAACAGGCCAGAAAGCCACCAACTCAGCTCAAGATGTTTTTTGCAGGATTGCAAAGACCAAAGACTGACACTGGCTTTTCTTGGAGATGCAAGGAGTGGCATTAGTAAAAGGTCCACTGTAGCTATAAGACTGCTCTAAACCCACCCCACTGCCTGGCGGGTGAAACGTTTCAGTTTCTTGGCCTGAAGTATAATACCCAGGCCAAGAAATAGCTATTGGAGTAAGGCACATCTAGGAATTCCAGCCTGGTCTRCACCRAACATAGCCAAGGGCCAGAGGCAGCGCTTGGTACCCGGCTCATCTCCTAGCACTGCCACTTAATCCCTAGGGACAGCCCATGACTCTCTGACACAGTACCCCATCTTTTAAATCGATAATGAGCTAGGCATGGAAGCCAGTGTGTCTAATCTCAGCACAACCACCAAAACAGCTGCAGCTGAATTGGCAGTTTGCCAGGCATTCACAAGGCTCTAGATGCATTCTCCATCAGCACATGCCTGTAATCCCAACAGTCTTTAAGGAGGAGTGGAGGGTGGACAGATAAAAATTCAAGGTCAAGGTTATCTTCAGCTACACAGGCTGGTTTGGGGAATCTTCCCGGGGCCCTCACTCCCCTTTGTCATTACYTCTGGCCTTCCAATGTACACCCATTGTACATCCGTAAACTACCAAGAGTTTTGGAACTCAAGCCAGAAAAATCGAATTTCAACAAACTTTGGGTTCTTCCCATAACTACAGCGAAGCCCAGTCAAAAAAGTTTCTATCAGTCCCTCTTCACCCTTCACCACCTAGCTGAAAGTCACCTGGGGAACCTCCTGGGACCTTCCTGKACTGTGGGTGCCTTTCATCTTCCCCTAGAGCAGCACTTCAGTTAAACAGCAGAGTTGGGAACTCAACCCTATCCAGGCAGCGCTTACCTTACTGCTGCTAAACGAAGAAAGGAGGGGGTGATCAAGCAGACAGGCCCAGGCTTTCAGGAGGGACTGGGGAATGCCCTGCCGAGGGCACCCACCTTATTGGAAGCCCAGGCTTCCTTTGTACTGGATTCTAGAAACGTAGCTGCGGAAGGGTGGCGCTGGCCCGTGGGCACTTGAGCGAAGGTGTGTCCTAAGGGATCTGATGAGTCCTGTGTGCCTTGGCAGACCAAGAAGGAGCAGGACTGGAGAGCACCTGTGAGCGCTTGCACCTGTGCTGAGGGGGTGTGTCCCTCCCTTCCCCAAGCTTGAGACACCCCTGGCTTAAGGGAGGTGAGGTCTTGACCCTGCACCAGGTGACTCAGTGGCCCAAACCTTCAGTGGACCCTAGCCTCTGGGACCGTGGGCCATTGGCAGGCAGCTTTACAAGGTTCCTGTTTCTGATGTTCTGTGTACTCTGTCCCCAGGCCCCCTGGGTTTTAGTTGAAAGCCACGCCACGTTTCCTACTCTTTCACTGGGCGATGCAGGGAAGTTTCCTAGTGAGCACTTACTGTAGGCTAACTCAGCATCTCACTAGCAAACATGGTTGGGGCTTGAGCAGCCTCGGTCTCACACTCTGGAGTCCCTGGCCGCAGGCCCTCCAGGAGGTCGTCATCTCCAGGCTGCTGGTCACGACAAAAGGTCCTACAGACCCCTATTCTCAAGAGACTAGTAGGAGCACGGCTTGAGGAACAGAAACCTTGGATCTGAAGTATGTCAGGAGAGACTGCTGTAACGGCACACATACAGGCAYGGTGACAAAGTCTGTTTCAGACGAGTGACATTATGAAAGGTCAGCCCTGCTATCATTATGGCTATTCCAGAACATTGTCACAAAGACTAAGCTATTGGTACGGGGCAAATTGCTAGAGAAGAAACCCAGAGCTGAGAAGTGTCAGAGGTTGGAACTGCCAAGGAAGACACCCAGTACGCTTCCCCTTCCAAAAGGACTGCCCTTCCCCACTCTACAATTGAGGTTGGGTCCATGTTCCCACCAGCCCTCTTTCTAGAATGCCCCTGGGCAGAGCCAAACAWCAGAGTGCCCACTTGAGTATGTTTGAAATAGATAAACTGAGAGACCAAGGTTCACCGTGCTCCCCCGAGAACCCACTGCGAACAGTGAAGGAAGCCGGATGGCTCTTCTGTGGTTTTCTTCCATAAAATGTGAGATAATAATCACCCCAGGAACAGAGCCATTTGTTCTTATATCCTTTGCATCTAGCACAATGTGTGGTTCATTACAACTACTCAGTAAATAGGTGTTTGTTTGCTCAGTGAGTGAGTCAAGGTATTCCCACAAAACACTGGAGTCTTATGTCCCGCACATCTCAGAAGGAGCTCCCCAGGGCATGTGCCACTAGAATGAAAGTCTGCACTAATCCCACCAGAGGAAAATGATATCCTAATCCCTCCCCTTCCACCGAGGAGGACCTGGTGTCTCAGAGTAATGAGTCCCTCATTCAAGAGTACACGCCTCCCTGTCCTCTCTCTCCCTGTTAGTCTTACAGAGCTTTAGAGGAGCTGAAGAGATGGCTCAGCAGTGAGAGTCCTCTAACAGAGGACAGAGGTTTGATGCCCAGCACCCACATGGCAGCTCACAACTATCTGTAACTCCAATCCCAGTGGATTCGACGCCCTCTTTTGGCCTCTGTGAACACCGGGTATGTCCATGTGGTACACAGATAAGCATGCAGGCTGAAGACCAATACACACAAAATAAAGTTTTTTGTTTTATTTTGTTAATTTAAAGATGCTTTTAGAAAGTGCACAGGACCAGATAGATGTGGGGGTAGTGAGCAGTAATTCTGCTTCAGCACCTGGAGTGGAGGCCGAGGACAGAGAGAAACTGAGCACGATACCCCCCACTTGCTCATTTCATTCCCAGGCGCCTCCTCTGTACTTTTGTCATATGGCTGTCACCCTCCAGGAGAGACACAGCCCTCACACATAGAGTCCAGATGACTAAGCAACAAGGAGAGGACTCAGGCACCTGAGCATTTGAAGGTACAGGAGGACTCCCATGAGATGCCTCAAAAACCAGGCTGGAAGCTGCAGGTGCTAGCGTGTGCTTGTGATTCCAGCGGCTCGCTCGCTCGGGAGGCTGAGTCAGGACTGCTAGGTGAGGCCAGCCTAGGCCACATATGGAGACTCTGTCTCAAGAAAAGGAAAGGAAAGAGACTTTGTTTCCAATAACAGCAAGCTGGTCTGTGGCCAAAGCAGAATGACTCTGGTGGTCTAGCTCAGCCCAATCCCTCAAGGACCCCCAAAACCTTCACATATTCTTCTATGCCCCAGCTTTTTTGTTTGTTTGTTTTTTGTTTTTTGAGACGAGGTTTCTCTGTATAGCCCTAGCTGTCCTGGAACTCACTCTGTAGACAAGGCTAGCCTCGAACTCAGAAATCTGCCTGCCTCTGCCTCCCAAGTGCTGGGATTAAAGGCGTGCGCCACCACTGCCCGGGTTTTTTGTTTTTTGTTTTTTTTTCTTCCAGTCCTTTTCTTTCCCAGCTCACAGGAGGCCACACCTACCACCCCACCGACTCCATAAACTGATTTCCTTCATATCCCTTCTACTCAAGTTACAAAAAGGGGAGGAACCTGGTCATGGTAGCTTACATCTGAGGTTTACTATTAGTTTATTATGACCTATCCAGGCCTCGCGTCAGTATGTTCCCTCTGTTTTCTGCCTGAGGTAGGTGGAAACAGACTTCTGCTTGGTTGAATAAAGAATTAGAAGTTCCTTAATGAACAGAGCCTGCCAGCTGTGGTGGTGCCTGCCCGTAATCCCAGCACCTTGGAGGCTCAGGCAGGAGGATTGCTCAGAGTTTGAGGACAAGATAGACTACATAGTGAGTTCAAGCTGGGTATGGAGGGTCACCCCTTTAACCCACTTCTTGGGAGGCAGAGGCATGCAGAGCTCTGAGTTTGAGGTCAGTTCAGTATACACAGTGAGTTCCAGGACAGCCTGACACCAGAATGAGATTTGTTTTTTGTTGTTGTTGTTGTTGTTTTTGTTTTTTTGTTTTGGTTTTTTTTTTTTTTTTTTTTTTTTTTTTTTTTTTTTTTTTTTTTTTTTTTTTTTTTTTTTTTTTTTTTTTTTTTTTGGTTTTTCGAGACAGGGTTTCTCTGTGTAGYCCTGGCTGTCCTGGAACTCACTCTGTAGACCAGGCTGGCCTCGAACTCAGAAATCCGCCTGCCTCTGCCTCCCAAGTGCTRGGATTACAGGCGTGYGCCACCACGCCCGGCGAGATTTTTTTTTTTTTAATCAAGAATTTGAGGAAGGAGAAATAGGGAGGGAGGGAGAAATTTAACATAATACCCAGTGATAGAAATCAGGGGCCTAGCCTCCCTAGCTGTGGTTTTGAGAAGTGCCCTAACCAGCACTCTGGCTGAGTCCCTTCCCTCTTTTCTTTGGTAATATAAGTGTGGGATGGGATGCACTGGAGGCCCTGCTCTCAGTTCACACATCCTCTGCTCTCAGTTCGCACATCCCCTGCTGTCTTTATCCACTCAACAAAATCCACCCAGACAAGGCATATTGTGGTTATTATTGAGAAACGGTTTCATGTAGCCCAGGCTGGCCAGCTCATAACTATGGCTGGCTGGCTTGAATCCCTAGTCCTCCTCCTTCTGCTTAATAGAGTCCTAAGGAGGTGGCATAGGCGTTCGCCATCATCCACAGCAACACTCTTTGGTTTCTGCTCTGGTAGACCTAAACTTGGGTGAGTACATGTACAAGAAGAAAAAGAATTGTTCTGGGTTTTCTCTCAGCAGCGAGGCTAGACCTTCAGCCTACTAGTCCAGCATTGTCCACACTCCTGGCACACAGGTACCAGTAAGGTGCTCCCTCCTCCCTCTTTCTATTTTCCTGTCAGGTCCCACTCTGCCCTCTGAGGACAGGTCCTCTGAATTCCTGGCTACAGGCTGGCATAGCTCTGGCTCAAACATTCAGACACGTATACCTTTGCCCCAGAAAATGTGTCTGTCTCCATGTGCCCATGCTGTTCCTTGACTTCTCCATGGAGGAGGCAGGGGTTCAAATTCATGTGCTTTTCTTTCTCTTTTGCTTTCATTCCTTCCACACACCTCCTCTTTTTTTTTTTTTCCCCAAAATATATAGGAAAGCTGAGGTCAGCTGCAGGCCCTGTGGTGACCTGGGCTGTTACTCTGGCATGCAGTTGGAGATCCCATGGCTACAAGCAGCCACAGCCCTTGGAAACATGTTACACCTCCTCCTCCTCCCTTTGTCAGTCACCTAGGGATCCTCTCTCTTTGCCAAAGGCTCTCCTCCCTCTCAACACTCACTTCTCCTGGACCATCTTAAAGTCTGGCTGAAGAGAGAAAAGGCAAGTCGCATACATAACCCTGGGCCTGCCCTAACAATCCCAGGCTGGAGGTGTTCGATGACAGGGCCCTCAATCCTTCTAGGGGAAGGCAGAAACTTCTGGCTTCTGCTCACAATAGCCTTGCAGTTCCGCTGAGCACCAGTAAGCAGACTCCGCAGACCCATCCTGAGATGACAAGGATTTGCAGAGTCTGAACTTCTGTATCGTTCTCTTTTCAATGTGCAGTCACAACTCTAGGCCGCGTAAGGTTTTCTTCTGTTTACAGATAGAGAAATGGATCGAAGGCATGAGCCTACATTTCCATCCAAGATATGGTGGCCTGAGTCACTGGCTGTCTATTACAACACTCAAAAGCACTCGCGTTTTCGAGCATCAAGCCTTTTCCCTTCCTTCCGTGCTGGGCATATGAGTCCAGCACTTGTCACATACTAGGCAAGAGCTCTACCACTCAACACCCATTTGTAAAATTCTACTCTCACAGCAACCTTGTAGAGTTGGCAGCTCCACTACGAAGGAGAATCAGCAGTTCAGAGAGGCGAAAGGACTTTTTGAAGCCACAAAGCTCCAAAGGAAGGGGCGGGAGGGGGAGGAGGAGAAGAAACAGCACCTCCAGCTAGTGGGGGGCTGGAGAGGGGCGGTGGAAATGCAGGCCAGGCGGGCTGCGGTACTTGGAGTCAGGCTCCGCCTCTTGACCTTGTTCTCTGCCCGCTGGGAAGTAGAGAGCTTCGAGGGGTGGGGGTGGGGAGCAGCCTCAGCTCGACCCTGGCCACTGACTCTAGTTGGGCGCACGCCTTGGGGTGTGGCTTCCTTGGGTGGCTGACGGCCTTGAACTCCGGATTAAGGAGCCAAGGCCAGAGAAAAGCCCCAGAGACTCAAAACATTTTGAACAGGAAGGTTGGAACACGGAAAAGAACCCGAGGAAGCGAGTGAAGGAACGGGCGCAGCTTCTTCCTGTGCAGGTCAAGACCTCGGGTTCCCACTGAAGGAATTCCTCAAAAGCCGCGGGAGAGCACAGGGCTCAGGGGCGGGGCACGTCCAGCCTCCTTGAGGGCAGATCGAGAGAAAAGGCGGGGGACCGACCTGGGTCTTCCATGTGACACTCGGGACACTGCAAGCCTCCTGCAGCTGCGAGGGCCCCGGGAGGCCCGCGCTTTCTCAGAAAGTGAAAGGAGTGGGCGGGGGGCGCGGCCAGGGCGGGGCCGGGCGGGCGTTGCCGAGGCTCCGCCCCGGGGCAGTCCCAAGCCCGGGGCGCTGAGCGTCTCCAGTCCCCGCCGCGCCGCGGGCTGGTGGGCTCGGCTGTGGCTCCCGTGTCGGGAGATGACCCTGCCCGGGCGCCCGACGGGCATGGCGCGTCCACGGGGCGCGGGGCCCTGCAGCCCCGGGCTGGAGCGGGCTCCGCGCCGGAGCGTCGGGGAGCTGCGCCTGCTCTTCGAGGCGCGCTGCGCCGCAGTCGCGGCCGCAGCAGCCGCAGGGGAGCCCCGGGCCCGCGGGGCCAAGCGGCGTGGGGGACAAGTGCCCAACGGGCTCCCGCGTGCTGCCCCTGCCCCGGTGATCCCGCAGCTCACTGTGACAAGCGAGGAGGATGTGGCCCCGGCCAGCCCCGGGCCCCCGGACCGGGAGGGGAACTGGCTCCCAGCCGCGGGGTCGCACCTGCAGCAGCCACGCCGCCTCTCCACCTCGTCCGTCTCCTCCACCGGCTCCTCGTCGCTGCTCGAGGACTCGGAGGACGATCTGCTGAGCGACAGCGAGAGCCGGAGCCGCGGCAACGTGCAGCTGGAAACCAGCGAGGACGTGGGGCAGGTACGGGCCGCGGGGGCGGGGCCAGCGGGGGCTGCGCGCCGGGGACTCCGCTCCCAGCTCTGCTCCGACCGGCTTGCGTCCCCCGCCGAGAGCCCACGCGCGGGGTAGGGGACATGGGGACGGAGAGGGACCCCAGGACGACCTCTCGCCTTGGTTCTTTTTCGGGGGCTAGGCAGGCGGTGGTAGCTGAGCGCTTGGGCGTCTAAAGGAGGTTGAGGAGTACGCGACCCACGGAGCGGGAGCCGGCGGGTCGGCGGGCGTCCCTGGGTAACTGTCAGGTAGGGCTGGAGAGGTCAGAGCGGGGTAGCCTTGCCCCGGGAGCCCTGAGAGAGACAGGGGCGCGTGAGCTTTTCCTTCTCCTCCCCCTCTCGGTGCCGCGGCCCCACCCCCGCCGTTGCCACGGTTTCCCTCTCCTGAGTGGGAGTGGAGCGGAGCTCCTGGCTCTGCTCCGGAGCCGCTGCCGTCTGCTCCCCGCGCGCGCACGAGGCGTGGACGCGGGAAGGGAGGGGCGCGGGACTAGAACCGAGCGGAGCCGAGATCCACCTGCTGCGCCCTGTGCTACTGCTCCTAAGTGTCGTGGGGAAGGTAAACTGAGGCTGACGGGAGCTTGCCGGCCTCTGGCTGTAGTGTGTGAATGTTCCAGGGCCAATTTAACCGTCAGATGCCACCGGCCGGTGTGAGGCGAAGTCATTGTTGGTGGTATGGCCCTCCTTGACTGGAGGTTGAACTCAGGGCCTCAGACACGGTATGCAAGCACAAGCACCACTGAGCCACATCCTCGCCCTCTTTTCTTGACACTGAATTGCCTAGTTACAGTGAAACACAGTCTACAGCCCATTCAGGCCGTGATCCTCCTGTTTCAGTAATCTCCCTTGTTTTAACCATGGCCAGATAACTAAACTGCCTGCCTGTGGACGGTGCAGCGTTGCTCTAGATGCATTTTACGCAAGCGTTCCTCGAGTGGAAAGAGAGAGAGAGAGAGAGAAAGACCGGGAACGCCCCGCTCTGCCCAGAAGGCCTGGTCCTGGCGACTTCGAGAGTAAGACGCGCGCCGGGTTGCCTAGACGCTTGAGAAGAGCGCTGAGGTGTGGCCTGGGCCTTCTGCAACCCGGCATCCCTGCACACTAGGATTGGACCGAGCGAGGGAGGCAGTGTAACGACTCGAAGTGGCACTGTGACTCAGAGACTTGCGATACAAAAGAGAAAAGGGGGTGGGGGACTCACAGCAAGGATGTCGTCCCCCCACTTTCCGTCATCAGGTGTAGGTGCAGGGTGGGGGGGCTCAGTCACGAGTCCGCGGCGCCCTTCGTCCTGACAAGTCAGAGTACGATCGGGTACGGTGGTCGCTCTTGGGGCGACTCTAGACTAGGTATTGAGGCGAATGTCGCTGAGGCTCTCCCAAGACCGTACTTGTGGGAGGACCTGTGAAAAACCTGAACGGTAGATCGGCCACTCCCCTGCTCTAATCTCTGACACCCGAGAGGCGGGCCCCTGTGAAGGGCGCGACCGGGGAGCTGGGAGGACCCGGGCTGGGGCGCAGGCATGCCCGCTTCCCTGTTCCGCCCGCCAGGACCCCCTCAGTGCTCCGGGACAGGCTGTGCGGAGGAGGACTCGCAGTCAAAATCTGGGTCCAGTGTGTAGCTCCGGCAGGGGTCAGGACACCCCGGAGAAGCCCAAGCGAGCCTTGCCCTGTAACTCTTCATCTACCTCCCCACTCGGGGCCTCATCCCCGGGAGCCTGCAGGAGTAGGTCCAGATGGCCTCCCAGGGCCCTTCCAAACTCCCAGGTTGTCTCCCAGGCTTCCCAACCCCCATCCCGCCGGGGCCTCCCCGAAGGCAAACAGCTCCGAAGCTGGAGATAAGCCTGGAGCTGTTTACAGAGGCTGCCTGCGTCTGCGTGGAAGGGCTGGGAGCGGACTTTGCCTCGCAGCAGGCCTCACAGCACGCCTGCTCGGCCAGCCTTCGAGGGCTTCCCCGGTCGGGAAGCAGAGCGGGTCCCACTGACAGTTGAGGATGCACCCGGGGAGAGATGGTGCCTGCATGGTAGGGCTGCCGCCTAGCCAGCCAGCCAGCATCCACACCCGACCAGAGGCCCTAGAAGGCTCTGCCCGCCTCAGCCGGGCCCTACGACCTTTCCTTTACTTCCTAGGCGCTGGTACAGCCTGCTCAGAGCAGGACGTGAAGGACTGGCTGGGTTCCCTCCAGCGGTCTTTTCTCTGACAGAAGGAAAATTCAGGAACAGAAAAGCTGAGCAGCCAAGGGCAGGTGTTGTGACTCTAAGGCCTTGGCTGTCTCCTCAGACATTGTGGGAGTGACCCTAGCAGAAGAGAGGGTGTTTTGATTCTTATTCATCTGGTTTTATTCTCTCAATAACTCAGGCTAGGTAAGGAGACCTGGATGCTGTCCCCTCCTGGACTCAGAACCCCCACACATCATTTCTCACTAATTATAGAGCAGAATTTAGGTTAACAGACTTCCTTTTTAAAAAGCAAATGCCCATGGGAAGGTGAAGTCGTGGGTCACTTATACCTTAGTGCAAATCATTTAGTAAATTTAAATTGGCTGCTCTCCCCGCCATCACCACAGGGAGTGCTAGTTTGACAGGACAATTGGAACATGGGGAGGGTGTTGGGCTGGCGGAAATTTCAGCCAGGATCGCTGACCCTGTAGAGCAGTGAGGTTCCTTGTGGATGGTGGCCCCCAACCATAATAGTTTTATTGTACTTCATAAACGTAACTTTGCTACTGTTGTGAGTCATAATGTAAATCTCTGCTTTCTGATGGTCAGATGACCCCTGTGAAAGATTTGTTTGTCCCTTCCAAGGGGTTGAGACCCACGGATTGAGAACCTCTGTTATAGAGGCAGAGAAGAAGATGGAAACTAAAGGCAGCAAAGGATGTGGTCTGCTGGGGAAGAGGCTGCCTGGGCTGATGTAAGGAGCTGATGTCCACGAGGCTTCCAGACCGAACTTAGACTAGGAAGAGGTCTAAGGCTAGGACACAGCAAGCCCCTACTTGTGGGGACACTCATCTGGAGGGAAAAGGAATGATCAGAGGGGCCTCCTTTGCCAGCATCAGAGCATCCTGGACATGGGTTTCCTGACCTTTGCACCAAATGCCCAGGCAGCCACGGCTGGTGGAAGCCGTCTCTCCTTGAGGCAGGGGTGGGCCATATCTTCCCTGATTTTGTTTATGAGCCAAAATCGACACTCACCCACCAACCCCAGAGTGACTCTCCAGCAGRCTTTTGGGTTTACTTGTTTGTGAGCGCACTGTGTTCTTTGCAGAAGGAGCCATTTTTTAGAGGGAAGCCGGCAATGAGTTGGCTTCCACAGTGCTTACATCAACTGGATCCATGTTTGACCAGATCTGTTATTGGCAAGGGAGCTACACATTGTTATAAGAAACATCAGGCGCTGTCTAGGAGGCTCTGCTGAGACAGTGGGCAGGAAAGGTCTTTGTTACCTGCACAGTTAGAATCTGCTGCTGTTTGTTCATATAAGACTCACAAAACCAAGGCAGGGAGAGTGGGGAATGGCTGTTTCATATCAGCTCAGAGACAGGTTGATACTGTTATCATATATTAACCAGTCAACCAAGTGGTAGTATATACATTTTTAAAGACTATCTAGGACCACAGCCATGTGCTGCCACGTCCAGTGAACTGGCTTCTGTGAGGCCTCAATTGAGCCTTCAGTCCTTTCACTGAAATCACAAACCCCAGCTGGGTATGGTAGCACAAGTCTTTAATCCCAGCGCTCGCTCGGGAGGTAGAGGCAAGTAGATCTCTGAATTTCTGAGTCCAAGACCATCCTGGTCTACAGATTTAATTCCAGGACAGCCAGGGCTACCACACACGCACACAAAACAAAACTCTATCTTAGAAATCACAAAACCGGCCGGGCGGTGGTGGCGCACGCCTGTAATCCCAGCACTTGGGAGGCAGAGGCAGGCGGATTTCTGAGTTCGAGGCCAGCCTGGTCTACAGAGTGAGTTCCAGGACAGCCAGGGCTACACAGAGAAACCCTGTCTTGAAAAAACCAAAAAAAAAAAAAAAAAAAAAAAAGAAATCACAAAACCCCCAAAGGAAGGATGGTGACGTTCCCTCGCACAGCCCAAGCTGGTCCTCCCACCAGGATGACTGCAGAACTAAATGTACCCTGGTTAGGTTCATTCTTGCTCCACCCTCCCTCAAAATTTTGTTAGGCTTTTCAAACCACCCAAGCCTTTCACCATTAAAGGAAGTAAGAGGAGGCCCGTAGGCCCACCTCAGAGACGAAAACTTCACAATACCCTCTAGATATARATGTTTCTCCTTGTAAAAGCTGTCATGTGGTGTCCCGTTTGACCCCTAGAACCAAAATGTAAGAACTGCTAGATGATTGGCTCACAGTGAGGAAGTCGGACTGATCAAGAGCATACGTGCGAGACTGGAACCAGGGCACGAGGCYGCCAACTGCTGCGAGCCTTGATCTCCTTGTGTAGTAGGACTGATCCCAGCTCATATTCATGCTGTGTGTGGGCATCGAGATCATCAGGATTCTCAAGTCGAGCGCGAGAGAAGAGGTCTAGGATGCTTCCGCTAAACACACATGCTACATTTATCACCTTCCTGGAATTTTACTTGAGGATTTGGAAGGAAGGGAGTTTTATAATAAAGCTTGGATTTATTATGCAGCAAGATGCAAACCTTGTATGTATTTAAAGATTTATAAAAGGAGTTTTGAAAGATGTCATGTTTCTAGTGGGCTGCTTCTGGCTACACCCCCAGATCCCTGGGGATTGGACATGTGATCACGCCCTGCTGTGCCTTGTTGGGAAAGTGAGAGCAAGGATGACCGTGGGAAGATGAGAAGGGATGCAGCAGGCGGGCAGTAGACCGTGGGGTGGCTCGTGTTAGGGCAGCTGCTACCCCTCCCTCCCTCCCTCCGGGAGGAAATGGCACTTGCTTGGATCACTGAGCTAGGAAGCGAAGGAAGCCGGGACTTAACGCAACCACTCCCTCCCTACCCACGCCCGGTCACTAACCCCACCTCTTCCATAGGCAAGGCTTTCTGCTCAATAGAAGTCTGCTGCTTAAGCGGCCTCATTTCTTCCCTTTGGCGAGCACGCTGGTTCCCGTGTTCTAGGAAGACAAGCATCAATGGGACAAGGCTGCAGACAAGATACATACATGAGCCAGCCCCGCACGTCAGAGCAGACCTGGGACTGCTGAGTTTGGGGTAGAAGGTGGGCATGCCAGGATTGAGTGAAGGCAGAGTAATGACCATGAAGCAAGAGAAAACACCCCAAAGGCCTACACGTACCTGCAGTTTTCTCTAAGACAATGGGCCTTCTACTTTGCATTTCCTCATCAGACCTTAGGTTTCTTGATCCAGATCACAGCCAAGGATGCCTTGGGCTTTTGGCTTTGTTGTCTAGTGTGTGTGGTCCAAGCATCTAGAAGRTCCTAGGGAACCTCAGGCCATTCTTTTTACAAGCCCTGGCAGGCTGGCCTCCCTCCCTTGGTCCTGTCTGAAGGGTTGATTGTGGTTGGTGTGCCCTCCTAAGTGAGAAAACCAGGTCCCATGCGAGGAAGTCCTGTATCTAAGTTTGKCCCAATTCTGTCCAGGAGTTGGATAAGGAGATTCAAACTCAATTCATTCATTACAATAGTGCTGAAAGCGTAATTGTTTCCCCCATTTGACAGATTAAGAAAAAATGATACACAGAATCATTTTTATGTAGATATGCAGATTTTTAGTTCCATCTCTGGCTTACTCAAGATGTCCCCGTGATAGATCTCACAATCGGCAGCAAGTGATTTCTGATATTCACAAAGTTCAAAAACCTTGACAGAGCCCACTCAATGGTAGAGCTAGATTTAACCCTGAGTTTTCTGGCGCTCAATCCCTGGCTGCTTTCCGACTGAGTAGCTAGAACAACCATTTCTCTGCCGGTCTCAGTACCGGGAACACGGGCTTGCGAGACATTTTCTTTGGGTATGTAGCTGAGTGAGTGGGTAGCAAGCAGTGCTTGGATGAAAGACCTAAACTGCCTCTAATGGGGTGGGGCCAAGCTGAATTCCTGCTCTAGAGGGGTGACTGAGATGCTGACTTGCAGACCTGGACTTGTTGCTTTCAGAAAAGCCATTGGCAGAAGATCCGTACCATGGTCAATCTGCCTGTCATGAGTCCTTTCAAAAAGCGCTACTCCTGGGTGCAGTTAGCAGGGCACACAGGTGAGCATCATTGCAGGTGGGGGAGGTTGCTGCCACAGGAAGGCGTGGGCAGTTCTAACTGGTGCCCCTGTGCAGGGAGTTTCAAAGCTGCGGGCACCAGCGGCCTGATTCTGAAGCGCAGCTCGGAGCCTGAACACTACTGCCTGGTGCGGCTGATGGCTGACGTGCTGCGTGGGTGTGTGCCGGCCTTCCATGGTGTAGTGGAGCGGGATGGGGAAAGCTACTTGCAGTTACAGGACCTGCTCGATGGCTTCGATGGGCCTTGTGTGCTTGACTGCAAAATGGGTGTCAGGTTTGTGTCCCTTCGCTTTGTCAGGCAGAATCAGTCGGGGAACCAAGGACTGGGATAAAAGCTCACATGCCCTGGCCCCTACCTGCACCTCACAGAACTTACCTGGAAGAGGAGCTGACCAAAGCCCGAGAACGGCCCAAGCTGCGGAAGGACATGTATAAGAAGATGCTGGCAGTGGACCCTGAGGCACCTACTGAGGAGGAGCATGCGCAGCGCGCCGTCACCAAACCACGCTACATGCAATGGCGCGAAGGCATCAGCTCCAGCACTACACTTGGCTTCCGCATCGAGGGCATCAAGGTGGGTCAGGCTCCGCTCGCTTTGCACGGCCTTTTTTCTGCCCCACCTTCAGTGCTCCTGACCTCCTGTCTCAACCAGCATCACTCTCTGGTAGTCATCTCCTAATCCCCAGAGGTTAAGGTCCCCGGGAGGCACGCACCACTGCCCTTTGCATGATCCTCTCCCCTCAGATGGGTCCTGCTCTCTGACATTCCTTGCCCACCTCCTTCAGAAAGCCGATGGATCTTGCAGCACTGATTTCAAAACTACGCGAAGCCGAGAGCAAGTGACTSGAGTCTTTGAGGAGTTCATGCAAGGAGACGCTGAAGTGCTGGTGAGGGGAGGCTTCCAGAGCCCTGAGCTTTGGGCGCTCTTGTTTACAAGTGTCCTCACCTGTGCTACCCCCAGCGGTAGCTTCCCTTGTGGCACTGTAACTGTAACTGTGGCACTGTAACTGTTTGCCCTCTTCTCCTATGTAAGCCACGTGGTGGGTGTGGCTTCCCCACTACAGTATTTGCTAGGCAAGTTGAAATCAATGCRTGGTGCTTCTCAGAGTCAGTAGAGTTGCCCTTGGTGTGAAATTAACCTGTCCCCTCTGACTCTTCCAGAAGAGGTATCTGAACCGCCTACAGCAGATCCGGGATACCCTGGAGATCTCTGATTTCTTTAGACGACACGAGGTAAGAGGTGGGTGGGTTCAGGGTCTGAGTTTGTGCTTTATGAGATTGAGAATGGGAAAGGGGGGTGTTTCTGGGAAAGGCGGGTGGCCTGACTGCCGTGGGGGTCGGCAGGTGATTGGCAGCTCGCTCCTCTTCGTGCATGACCATTGCCATCGTGCTGGTGTGTGGCTCATCGACTTTGGCAAGACCACGCCTCTCCCCGATGGCCAGATCCTGGATCATCGGAGGCCCTGGGAGGAGGGCAATCGTGAGGACGGCTACTTGCTGGGGCTGGACAATCTCATTGGCATCTTGGCCAGCCTGGCTGAGAGATGAGGCTGGGCCCTTTTCCTTCAACATGGGCCAGCTGGTCAGACAGATGTGGACCTGTGGCTGCATCCCCACCATGCATGTCGGCAAGAGACTGGAACCCCGCTGGGCGGGTAGTTCACATGGTCCTGCAGGACCGGGTCCCATCCACTGTGGGAGTGCAGTACATCAGGAGTTGGCTTCCACACAAACCTGCTTCCCAGAGCTGAGTGACACTAATTCATAGGAGGGGAAGGAAACAGAGGGCTTCTCCCCCAGCCCAGCAGCTCTTCTCAAGTGGCTTTGCCCCTCTCCAGAGAGTCCCAATCCATAATTGTACTTCAGAGGTATATAGACTTACTGGTCTAACTCCTACACTACAGTGGACACCCTTCCTAATAAAACTCAAAGATTCAGCCTCTGTGACTCAAGGCTCCTCCACCTCTGGTTCTGTCTTCCTCAGTTCCAGACTCCTTCACATTCACTCAGAGAACTGATGAATTAGAAGTGTTTATTATTATATCATTATCTCATCATCATCATCATTATCAGAAACATTTGCAGCACTGGAATGGGCCAGAGGAAAGATACTTATGGGGAGTGGACTGTCCAGGACCCCTACTGACGCCCGCAGTGGGTGGATGGCCTCTGGTTCCAAAGACTGAAAGTAGCCGAGGCCCTTCCCTAAGCTCTGGCCTGGTTTCCAGTGTGGAAAGGCCAGGGTGCCTGGACATCCCTGAAACATGCCAGCACATGCAACACAGGCTGCAGGGGGCAGTGTCTACTGGATGCCTGGAAAGGGATTTGAGGAGGAGCCATTGCTGAGGTCAATGCCTGAACCTTCACCCTGGGGGCCCCTTGGGGTCCAGGAGCCATAGGTGGGGTTCCAAATGTTCTGAGGTTGGAGGCATCTGGGTTTGAAGGTCTTGAGGCCAGAGGGCAGCCAAGAGCCAAGAAGGCCTCCTCCCCAGCTTTTCAAGTTCTRGGAACTCAGCTCCAGGGGCTTTGGGGATCTAAGACCTTCCAGTGTCCTGTTTCCCAGCCCAGAGGCCCCTCCTCCTCTAGAATGGGCCCTGGTTCCACAGGCAGGGGTGAGTTCAGCACACCAGGGTCCTGTAGGGAGAGGTGGAGGCAGGGGTGAGTTCAGCACACCAGGGTCCTGTAGGGAGAGGTGGAGGCAGGGGTGAGTTCAGCACACCAGGGTCCTGTAGTGGGAGAGGTGGCGACAGGGAACCACAAGGCTATTTCACGGCTTTCTTCCTGCCCTACAGACCAGAGGAGTTAGAGGGGATCAAAGGGATAGCTGGGAGCTGAGGCTTGGGTGGGGGGGGGGCACACCTGAGTGCAGTATTGAATACGCTCCAAGATGCTGGCAAAGTCAGGGCGGCGCTCAGGCTGATGCTGCCAGCACTGGGTCATGATTCGGTACCTAGAGAGGCAGGAGGTTATGCCTCCCAAACCTCGCCATACCTCCCCCTCCCCAGCACTGTTAACTCACACTGGCCCAGGACAGTTCCTAGGAGGATCCATCCTGTTCCCTGTGGCAATGAAGTCTAGAACCTCCTGGTTGGTGTGCCCAGGGTAGGGCATATAACCCAGTGAGAAGATCTCCCAGAGCAGGACCCCAAAAGACCTGAGAGGTGGAAGGAACAAACGAGCCATCATATAGTGTCCCCTGCTGTCCTGTGAGGTGGCAGGAAGGGATAGGATTAGCTTCAGGGAGCACAGCAAGGCACATGCAATCACCAGGAGTCTGTCTTGGATGTGAAAAGACCCTCCAGGAGAGCTTCTGGGGGCATCCACTTGACTGGGAGCAAGGTCCGGCCCCCCTTGCGATAATAACTGGCCCTACAGGAAGGAGAGAGAGAGAGTGCTGAGCTCTCCAGTGCTGTCAAGCCAGCCTCCCTGGAGCAGCAGCTTTCCCGCCTCCCCACTTCCGCTCACTGGTAGATATCTCTTGCCATTCCGAAGTCTCCAATCTTGGCCACTCGGCTGGCGCCACTGCAGCTAAGCAGACAGTTACGGGCAGCAATGTCTCTGTAAAACAGACAAAATACTCATGCCAGAGCACAGGTGCTCTGGCTCTTTCTGAGACCTTTCTTTAAAGGTTGTATATATAAAGAGGGATGTTCTGAGGGGACAAGTGGGCCAGCAGTCTCCCGAGTCAAGATTGCTTCCAACCTGTGGATGAAGTGATTTTCCTCCAGGTAGTGGCAGCCCTGGGCTATATCCTGTGCCAACTGTAATAAGTCCTGCATGGTCAGAGGTGACAGCTGCCCCTGAGTTGGGCAGAAGGCACATCAGCTGATCCAGATCGTAGAGCAAATAGGATCTTAGAAGGGTCTGGGGAGCCCAGAGAAGGGGCTTACCGGTTGTGGTCTGCTATGCCTCAAAAAGCTCTTCATGTCCCCACCAGACATCAGCTCCAGTAGAATGAGGCGAGGGCCAGTCCGGAAGCTGAGCCCCACGCAGCGTACAATGTTCTGATGGCTGAACTTGCTGAGTGGAAATGGCGAATAGACCTCATCACCAGTGGGGAGATAAGCATGTTCTAGATCCAATTAAAGTGCAGAGAACCTCTGTGCCCTAAAATGCTGCCTCTCAGTCCTAAAGAGCAGAGAGGCCATTCCTGTAGGCAGATCCTGCCTCCAACCACACCCTCCTGCCTGCCCCCCGGGGTGCACCTGATGATCAGAGCCTCCATGAGAAAGTCCAGCTCATCCTGACKGGAGCAGAGCTCTGGCAAAGTCTGGGGAGGGAACGCAGAGCACTCCTGAGCTTTGGCTGAGTGCTTTAGGAGGGAGATTAACAAAGGTTCTAGAATCAGTCCATCCTTCCACATGCCTACCCTCTCACCTTGATAGCCACCGGAAGAGGGTTGGAGTCCCCAGGAAGACCAGTGACTAGTCCCTCGTACACTTCTCCAAAGGCACCATGGCCAAGGGCTCTGTAAKARGACAAGACAGAAGGAAGAGGATGGCATAGGCAAACGGGGTCTATAGAGGTGGCAATGCCCCTTTATCTCTTTGGCTCCCACCCCTTAGGCCCAGGTGACCTTCTCTGAGCTCTCGATGGGGCATGGATCCTCTCAAACACAAGCTAATGCTGACACACAGAGCTGGGACCAGAGTCAGGGTCCTAATGTAGGATAAAGCCTCTCCTTGTGCTAATGCAGACCCTTCTGGGAGAAAGGCAAGCTGTGGGCTCCAAAACAGTCATGTTCCCAGGTCTCTGTACCCCAGAACTGGGGCAAAAGCTGACCCTATTCATGTTCCTTTGCCTTTGGAAACTTCCTCTGCACAGGGGATTTGAGTTAGATGCTCTCTGGGATCCATAATGCATCACGACAGGAGGAAGGATGGGGGGGGGGTTCAAGGTGCATACCACCGCAGAAGGAGGGCAAGGACTCACCTGAGTAGAGTGACATTGGCTGGGGAAACCTCAGTGAGCCCTGGGGGCAGAGGCCAGGACTGGACAGGGCTGAGCCCCACCTGACAGTAATAGGGGTTGGGTGCTGTCCTGATGGCAGAGGTTCGAAGCTTGCTCAGCTCAAGCTCAGGGCCTGGCAGCCTGGTCCCCCACAGGCTCTGACACTTCTTCTGGTTCACTGTGGGTGAAAAGAGAGGTGTAACATCTACCCGTCCATTGGGCCCACGCTGCTTTCCCAGACCCAGAACGTCTTCCCAAAAGTCCTTTCAAATACACATTTCCCTGTGACTCCCCGGTACAACTCCTAAAAGCCGAGGAGACTCTGCCATTGCTCTGTGGGGTAAGGGCCATAAGGTCAGCCACGCTTAGCATAGAACCACAGAGAAGCCCATCCCAGCCTAGTAGAGAAGGGTCAGCCTGCATAGCCATGCTAGATGCCCATACCCAGAATTAGGACTCCACACATCACAAGGAGACTCAGTGTCAAGGCTGCCACTACAGCTCCCATCAGGATCAGAGGGCTTGTGGTGGTTGGCAGGTCTAGGGAGAAAGAACGTCATCTCCAGCGGGAGGCTTCTCTATCCCTCTACTCTCAAATATTTTTCTCATTTGTCCTGTGTTTCGTCTTGTTTTGTGTTTGAGACAGGGTCTCCCAGTAACCCAGGCTGGCCTCAGACTCTCAATTCTGCTCTAGCCTCCCACTGCTGGGATTACAAGTGTGTGCTACCATGTCTGGGTACTCTTAAATCTTATCGGTGCTTCGAGCCCCATCTCAGTGTTTACTTTCCCATGATGCCACCCACAGTTGTCCTAGACAAAAGCAACTCTCCCTCTCAAGAGCCCCTTAACTATTTGATACCTCCCATAGCAACTGCCATTTTTAGATACATATCTATATCTATCCATCTTGCCTCCCACACTGGCCTACATGTTCTTGACAGGAGACTGTGCCCYGATCCATTTCCAGGGCTCTACGAAAACATACCCATGCAAGTGATATTATCCACAGCTAGCTCCATGCCCTCCGGGCACGTGCATTCAGCCGTCCAGAGCTCTGCCCGCCACTGGCAGTCTTTGAAAGGGCAGTAACTACAATTGGGGTGCTTTCGGATCTCCACCTCCCCGTGGCCCTCTGTGACTGTGAGCAAAAGAATAGACATGGTGGGGCGGGAAATGGGGTTGGGGATGGGACACACAGGACTTTCCAGCCACATGGCTACTTCTAGTCAGGAAGAACACTAGTAGAGTAAGCTGTGGTCCCAACCACTRYCACACGCAGGGTGATCGGAGTCCCAGGGACTTCTTTTCTGTTGACTGATTTCTTTCAGAGATAAACAAAGACATGTATGCACGTGCTGGTGAAGTCAGAATCCATTTTCTCCTTCTACTATGGTTTCACGTCATCAGGTTTGAGAGGCAAGGGTTTTACCTGCTAAGCCATCTTGCTAGCCCAGCCTGGGGTACAGTTAAGCCTGTACCTTAGTACATCTTCTGGGACCCATGCGCCCTGAGGTGTCTGGAGAGAACTCATAGCATGGATACCTGCCTGGCAGTCTGGAATACCTGTACTAGAATCTAGAATCACAGCTCACAGATGCTTCTCAAATGTTCCTGTGCCATTTAAGAGCTGGGTATCTCAGCTCAGAGCAGATGGTACCTATGCATGGTTGTGGGTCCAGGGATTGAGGAGATGGCTGGCCATGCTGAGGCAGGGGTTCCGGATAAATACCTGCCAGAGGCTGTAGGTAGAGCTCGCCACTGGGGTGGACAAAGGAGATGCCATCTTCCCCATCAGCCCAGAGGAGGTCAGACTCAGAAGCATCACCACCTTGAAATGGAGAGTGACGGAGGCTTAACTACAAAAGGGAGACTGGGGCTGAGGAGGTACACCCAGCTGCCTCTCGCAGGAAACTGGCTCAGGACTGACCAGCAGGGAAGCTACGCTCTCCCATTGTAAGTCCCGTGTGGCCTTCTCAACACTGACACTGCCATACAGCTGCTAAGGGGCTAGAGAAGGGGGGACTGGCTGTTCTGCTGGAACCCAACGACCTGGCTTCGTCTGGCTGGGACCCTTGTCTGTCTGAGCCCCTCCAGACCTCGTGCTGAGCTGTGAAATGAGGGATGTTCAGCCCACAGACTCCATTCCTGTGTGAACAAAGATGTGTCGTAAAGTACTTATGAACAGTGCAGTCTTGACAGGCCACTTTCTTTACATCAGTGTCCCAAAACTCTAGAGCATCTTAGGACCAGTTAAAACAGATGGCCAGCACCTCTCCTGCTGTCAGAGAGTCTGGAGATTGGCCGTGCATTTCTCTTTAAAATGAATCATAGAGCCGGGCGTGGTGGCGCACACCTTTAATCCCAGCACTCGGGAGGCAGAGGCAGGTGGATTTCTGAGTTTGAGGCCAGCCTGGTCTACAGAGAGAGTTCCAGGATAGCCAGGGCTACACAGAGAAACCCTGCCTCGAAAAAC